>JBBPBX010026439.1:0-38095 GCA_038048925.1 Garcialebias charrua | reverse complement strand
AGTTCAACAGTTTTGGGTTCTATTGAACCTATTGCAAAAATAGTTGAGACTGACCAACCCAAGACCCCTTGTGAAACAGCACCAGTCTCCACCTGTATTGTTGGCTCTGTGAGCAAGTCTAGTCAAGACCAAGAGCCATCTAATACTGCCCACTGGCACCCTCCAGTGGATATTAGCCACCTAACACCAGAACAACAAAAGGAAGTAGAGCAAATGTTATTTGAGGAATCAAATGCTTTTGCCCGAGATGATGGAGACATTGGAAATATTCCGAGTTTGAACATGACCATTAACCTGACAGACGACATCCCAGTCCAACGCACATACACATCCATCCCCAAGCCATTATACAAAGAGGTGAAAGAATACATCCAGGACTTACTGGCCAAAGGCTGGATAGTCAAGTCGAAATCACCCTTTGCTGCGCCTGTAGTGTGTGTGAGGAAACGGGATGGCACGCTAAGACTTTGCATTGACTACAGACAGTTGAATCAGAAGACCGTGCCTGACCGCCACCCGCTTCCGCGCATCCGGGACCTCCTGGACACGCTGGGCGGCCACAGCTGGTTCAGCATTCTGGACCAAGGTAAAGCTTACCACCAGGGGTATATGGCTGAGGGTTCACGCCATATGACTGCCTTCGTCTCACCCTGGGGGCTATATGAGTGGGTAAGGATTCCTTTTGGTCTCAGTAATGCCCCCGCCGCTTTTCAACGCAGTATGGAAGAAATGCTAGACACCCTGCGTGATGATTGTTGCATTCCATATCTGGATGACATCCTTTGCTATTCAAAGGGGTTCACTGAACATGTTGAGGCGCTGCGCAAGGTCCTCAGAGCTCTTCAGCAACATGGGGTTAAGCTTCGCCCAACCAAATGTGAACTGTTCAAAGCAGAGGTCAGATATGTGGGTAGGCTGGTTTCAGAAAAGGGGGTCCGAATCGATCCAAAGGACTATGAAGCTGTCAAGTCACTCAGTCAGAAGACGCCAACGAACGTGGGTGAGTTAAGAAAACTGCTTGGGTTTTTAAGTTATTATCGGGCCTACATTCAAGATTTTTCCAGGATTGCTAAACCTTTGTACAGCCTCCTACAAGTCAAAGGGAGTCCTGAAAACACTCAGACCAAGCCCAAGAAAACCCGAAGTGCTCAGCTGCCCTCAAGGGCTCCTATCAGCTGGACAGGTGAGCACGACCACATCCTGAGGCAGCTCATTGACACTCTGTCCGACCCACCTGTGCTTGCCTACCCCGACTTCGAACTACCCTTTGTTTTACATACTGACGCATGTGAGAAAGGGCTCGGGGCTGTGTTGTATCAGAGGCAGGGGGGAAAATTAAAAATCATAGCGTATGGCTCAAGAACTCTGACCCCAGCTGAAAAAAACTATTGTTTACATTCCGGTAAGCTAGAGTTCCTAGCTCTTAAATGGGCCATTTGTGAGAAGTTCAGGGATTATTTATTTTATGCCCCAGAGTTCACAGTGTATACCGACAATAATCCCTTGACATATGTAATGAGCACTGCAAAGTTAAATGCGACAGGACATAGGTGGGTAGGAGAGCTTGCAGATTTCCGGTTTAACATCAAGTACCGACCTGGTAGAGTTAATGTGGACGCTGACACTTTGTCACGCCTTCCGCTGGACATTGACAGTTATGTTGGAGAATGTACAGAGGAGCTTAGCCGAGACATTGTTTGTGCAACATGGGAAGGGAGTGAGGTAGCAAAGAAGAGTGATGTTGCCTATGTAGCTGCCTTAAACCTGGCTCAAGACATTGGGTCGGACACTAGGCCAGACGCACCAGCCTTACCTAGCATTAGCCATGAAGAGCTAGTGAGAGCACAAAGACAAGACACGACAATTAAAGAACTCCTCAGGTTAAAAGAGACCAAACCCACACTAACTGACAGAGACAGACAAAATGCAGATGGGTTAGTGCGGAGGTTAATGCGTGAGTGGGGGAAACTTAAGATGGAGAATGAGCTACTTTACAGAGAAGCTGGGGGTAGAAAACAGCTTGTACTGCCTGCAGAGTACAGGCCCTTGGTGCTGAAACTCCTTCATAAGGACATGGGTCACCTCGGTGCTGAAAGAGTTATCAACCTGGCCCGAGATCGCTTCTACTGGCCCTTTATGAAGAAGGACATTGAAGCTTATGTGACGAGACAATGTCCCTGTATAAAACAAAAGAAACCCACCACACACGTCAGGGCACCCATGGGGAGCATCAGTTCCAGTGCACCCATGGAGCTAGTATCCATTGACTTTATGCATCTAGAAAAGAGCAGAGGTGGTTACGAATACATCCTTGTTGCAGTTGACCACTTTACACGGTTCGCTCAGGCGTGGCCGACCAGAAACAAGTCAGCCAAAACTGCTGCGGAGAAACTATACAACGATTTTATTCCTCGTTTTGGGTACCCTGCTAGACTACATCACGACCAGGGCCGTGAATTTGAAAACTCACTGTTTAGGGGACTACAGCAGCTGTCAGGTGTCAGTCACTCACGTACAACACCATACCACCCACAGGGAAATCCTGCAGAGAGATTTAATCGCACCCTACTACAAATGCTGAGAACTCTTGAGGAGGCAGAAAAGGATAACTGGAAAGACTTTCTGCCCCAAGTTGTCCATGCATATAATTGCACAAAACATGAGGCCACAGGGTTTGCCCCACATTTCTTAATGTTTGGACAGCATCCCCGCTTGCCCGTGGACCTCATGTTTGGACTCAACACAGAGGAGGACAGTGAAACACCATATGGATATGTTCAAGAGTGGGCAAGGAGGATGAAAGAGGCTTATCGTATTGCTAACAACAACAGCCAGCAATCGAGCGCTCGTGGAAAGAAACACTATGACCAACATGTGAGAGGAGTTGTCTTGGAGCCTGGTGATCGAGTGTTAGTTCGCAACCTGAGAGAAAAGGGCGGACCTGGAAAGCTCAGGTCATATTGGGAGCAGACTGTGTACATTGTCAAAGAGCAGATCAATGACAGCCCCATCTACAAAGTATGTCCTGAGAACAATGCCCAGAATACCAGGGTCCTCCACAGAAATCTGCTGCACCTGGTGAATGACTTACCTTTAACTGTTGATCACAGAAAAGATAAAGCACCCACCAAGAGCAGAGTCAGAGGCCACCGGGTCACTCCAAGCCAAAGTAATCGAGACAGCGACTCATCAGATTCTGAGAGTGACTCCAGGATGCGTTATTTTCTCAGAGTACCTGCGTCAACAAGACTACAGGAACCAGTCACCCAAACTCATCCAGTGTCGAGCCAAGTTTTCACACCCGTGGACCAACAGAGGGACTCTCAACTGAACACTGTAGATGAACATTTTCAGCATCCAGCTGAAAATGAACTGGTCCAAAACGGTGAAACGGACGATGCACAAAGAGAACAAGAACTGGGAAGAGACACTGAACAGGTTGAACCTGAAATTGAGCGAGAGGAGCGAGTACCAACTCAGGAGGAATTTCTCAGGAGGTCTACGCGAGCAAGGAACCACCTCAGACATTCACCTACAACACTATGGGTCAGCCCTCCTATCAGCCACAAGGGGTCATAGGTCATGTTGGACTGTGTGGGTTACAAGCTTCACCATTATGGGTAATGCAACCTGTACAAGAGCAATTTTATACTCAACAGACTGTGCCTTATGCAACGACAATGCCTTTTGCAGTGCCTTATAATTTGGTATACTGAGATGTGTACACTGAAGGGAAAGGTTCTTTTGAGTGAGGTTCCTGTGACAAGAACCTAGTTGTTAATATTTTGTGAAATTTTATCACTGGCGTTAAAGTGTCGGGAGCCACCTTTTAAGTTGGGGAGCGTGTGGTGCACCTGAAAATGTCACCACAATATTTGGTTTTCTTATGAATGTAAAGTATTTCCATGTGCAGCTGATCCTATATGTTCAAATATATGTTCTATTTGGTTTGTGGTTCGGCAAGTTAATATGCCTGCATTTTAATAGTGTTTTTCTGAGGAGCGGTGATGACGAAGCGGAACCTTTGTTTTGGGGGGGTGCGTTGCTTCCAGGTTGGTTTTGGGGATGGACGGCTTTACATGCTTTCTGGATCTAAACGGAGAAACAATGGTCGTCATCTTTGACTCCTAATTTTATTATTCTTCAGGTCAGTACATGGTGAAAACACATCACAACTACGATGTAAGATGTTTACCTCTTATGTGAACAGCACATATCACTGTGTGGCGGTTTCTGTGCAGTAGTTGCAAGTAAATAGTCACGTTAAATCTGGCAGGATGCCAGCTCGCGCTGGGAAGGTCTCGCGGGAAAGTGAATAGAAGGATTTGATATCTTACTAACTCCGGGTTGAGGATCACTTTGTTTTGTTTGAATGATATTCAGACCAAGTGTGGGAACTGAGGTTAAAGGTGGAACAAGGTTAGATTCTGCATTTGTTTTGTAAGTCTTGTCATTTTATTTTGATCGGTGTTCAGTTAAAGTCAGTGTACATTTTAAATGCTTATCAGTAAATATAGAGCTAGATGCAGTATTTGACATATTGTCTTCATCTAAGTGAAGGGTGAAAATGTGAAAAGGTTAATTACTGTAACACTGGTAAAAGAAGGAAACCAGGTTTGTAAATCATTGATACCATACAGGTACACTGTAAAATATTGGTTTGTTAAGTAAATATAGAGCTAGATGCAGTATTTGACATATTGTCTTCATCTAAGTGAAGGGTGAAAATGTGAAAAGGTTAATTACTGTAACACTGGTAAAAGAAGGAAACCGGGTTTGTAAATCATTAATACCATACAGGTACACTGTAAAATATTGGTTTGTTAACAAATCCTATAAATAAACATGCTTTCTGGATCTAAACGGAGAAACAATGGTCGTCATCTTTGACTCCTAATTTTATTATTCTTCAGATGGTGTGTCATCACTGTTGCAGCAGTCCTGACACTCGGGACCTGTAACAAATGCTTACACGGAACTTCACCAGATTATCTGAAGGATATTCTTATTCCATACTCATCCACCCGTTCGCTGCGGTCACAGAACAGCAATCTCCTTCACATTCCGAGAACCAAATTAAGGACCATGGGAGACCGGGCTTTCAGTGTGGCTGCCCCCCGCCTGTGGAACTCTCTTCCTGACTGTCTAAGAGCCCCACAGTCTGTGGTTGACTTTAAGAGCGGCTTGAAGACCTTTCTTTTCGACCAAGCATACTCTACCTCCTCATGATTCTACTTTTGATCTTAGCTGATATTGTTATTGATTTTAATTGTTTTATTATTTGTTTTATTGACATTTAATTCTGTTGCTCCTTGTAGCACTTTGAGATTTTCATTAATGAAAAGTGCGTTATAAATTGAATTCATTATTATTATTATTATTATGATATGATACCCCTTGATGGTATGCAATAAAGCTATAGAAAATAGGCTTAGGCATATTCATTGCAAAGATGAATATAGATTTCCAAATACTGTACTGTAAATAAATATTTAATCATTATTTGGTTAACAAGATCCATGTGTTTTGCAGGTGCCTGTTGTGCCTGATTTTGAAGTCTCAAGGCGAAAGGTGAAGTCTCTACGGACCAGCTCAGCCTTGCTGGTTGGAGATCTTGCAGTGCTCATCTACGGGAGAGAGTTATTGGCCAATTGAAGTTTGACTGGGAGGCAATCGGGGGCTCATAAAGATGTGGAGTCAAAGCCACCTTTGGACAACACAAAGCTTGATGCTATACTTGGTGAGTGTATATAATGTAGGACAAAACTCATTCTAAAATACAGTACATTCCTAATGTTTTTCTCGTTTTATGAACAAATTACTGTAATGTTCCATGCTCCTCACGGTTTAGGATGCAGATTCTGATACACTCACCTAAAAATGCCATTCACTGATACCATATGGATTGGACTGGATTTTGTTATGTGCTCTATAATAATACAAAAAGTTTACAAAGTTAAATGTAGGTTATTATTCGTAGTTGTTAAATCAAAATATCTGAGAGCATAACTTTTTTTATTTATTTAAAGGGAACCACAATTACTTCTAACATTAGACTTGTAGTAATTTAAAAAGTAATTGTGGTTCCCTTTAATAATTTATTGTTTCACTCGTGAAACCTAGAGACATATTTTAAGGATATGTTTGATGTGAGAGTAATTACACTGATGATAGAATGGCATAACATTGGAGTAATTTCTGTTTTTTTTTTTTTTTTTTTTTTCAGTCTACACCAAGCCAAAGTTCCCTGACACCACCATGCAAGATGTGCGAAGAGTCATAAGAAGAAGAAAAAAAGCAACATAAACAACTACCGGTGAACTTTTTTTTTTTCTTATCCCCCCCAAAGATGTGAAGATGCCTTCTGAAAAGGAAAGACTTCAGTTTCCAGTTGGAGACACTATTTTTGCTTTGTTTAAGCAAATGCACACATTTTTACATTGTGTTCTGGACTTTATGTTTACACCTTGAAATGCAAATGTGCACCTTTTCCTTTCAATTTTTAAAACTCGGAAGGGATTCGTTTTAAACGCTGCTGTTTTGTAAAATGTTTTTGAGCTGCACCTTAATTTTATATAAAAATATTGAAGTTCTCAAGACCTTGTTTTATGACTTTGTAAACACATCTTTCAGAATACTTTAACAAATAATTTTTAGCATATACATAGTATTGTGCAAGTATTGTTAAGCAAACTTACAAGTGTAACCTAACAATTACAATGACAACATGATAATAATAATAATAATGAATTCAATTTATAACGCGCTTTTCATTAGTGAAAATCTCAAAGCGCTACACACATTGAATGCTACACACATTCATACACCGGTAGCGGCAGACTACCATGCAAGGTGCTTTCCAGTCCTACCGGGAGCAACTCGGGGTTAAGTGTCTTGCCCAAGGACACAACGACACATGGTGTGGGGAACCGGGATTCGAACCGCCAACCTTCCGATCGGGGGACGACTGCCATTACCACTACGCCACGGCCGCCCCTTCCAACCTCACTTCCAACCTCTCCAGATGTTGCTGGACTGTGGAGGAAAACATGACAATGTCATCAAGGTACAACAAGAGGCTTTTGCACTGCTGATCACCAAATAGTCGCTGCATCAACCTTTGAAAGGTGCTGGGTGCATTACAGAGACCAAAAGGCATACGATTCCATTCAAAAAGACCAAATGGGGTGCAAAATACAGTTTTAGGCCAGTCTACTTCTGTTACGGGCACTTGGTTATACCCGCTCACCAAATCCAAAGTCGAAAACCAACGTGCACCCCCCAGTGCATCCAGGGATTCCTCTATACGAGGGAGGGGAAAGGCATATTTTCTAGTCTTAGCATTTTAGCATTTAGATGCCTGTAGTCAACGCACATACGCAAAGTCCCATCCTTTTTTTTACTAGCACAATGGGACTAGCGTATGGGCTGTTGCTTTCCCTAATTACTTGTGCATCAAGCAATTTATGGATGTGCTCCTTGGCAGCCTCAAACTCAGAGGGAGGTATGCGCCTGTAACGTTGTTTGACAGGTGTATCATCCAAGAGGGGAATATTGTGGGTAACCAAACTGGTACATCCCAAATCTCCATCATGTACAGAAAAGACTAAGCTATACCTTTCGAGTAAAGCTCTTACCTCACCCTGTTCCTTAGCTGACAAGCCAGTCACATCTAGTGCTTTTATCTGATCCTGGACTGAATGAGCCAAAATTTGCTCTCCCATCGAAGCCATGCCTGATGGTACTGCTCGAACACCTGCAGGCAAGCTGACAACATGAACAGCATTTAACGTACCAATGCGGGTACGAGGGTGTAACGCCACATCTGTAGTTCCCACATTCACAATGGGGATGTAAGCAGTCCCCCTTGTGACCTATGTCAAGGAAGGTGAAATAAAGAGTCCAGCTGGCAAGCCTGAGTCCAAAGATTCAAACAAAACGGCTTTTCCCGAGTAGTTCTCAGAACATGTGGCTGGCACAGTCTTCAGTGTGCCACCTGGAATATGGTGAACCTTCTCACCACACACTTTTACATCACCAACAACATCGTCCGAAGATCAGGTTGTGGCATGATGGCATCTGTGGAGAGCCTGTTTAATGGACTCTGGGGCAGCAGAGACAGCAGGTGAGTTAAACAAAGTGGAACCATGGTGTCTAAAAAGCTTGCCATAACAACAAGTAATTATATTCATCCCCAGAACACCTGGAGCCTGCTGTGACACACCACCAGGGGGATCTTTGACAACCAATACCCCACACTGGTGAACCGATTTTACCACAGAGTTCAATATCTAACTCTAGATAACCTATGTAGGGAATAGCAAGGCCATTGGCAGCTCTGAGCTGAAGCCAGTGACATGATTGCAGTTCCTCCTGACCCCACAGCACAAAATGTTGAGAAAAAAAATTCTTTGTAACTGTAGACACCATAGAACCAGTGTCTACCAAACAAGGGACTTTAACCCCTCCCATGTTCACATCTAAATGTGGACAAGATTATACCAGCTTAGAACCTTCCTGAAAAACACCCTTCATGGAGCTACAACTACCCCATCCGAATCGTGGCTCAACGACTCAGTGGGAAATAAGTTTTCCGACAACTGAGGTGATAACTTAGCAGGGGCGTGTACCTGGACTCGAACTCCATCACAATACCTGGCGTAATGGCCAGCTTTCTGGCAACGCCTACAGATGATAGAGTCATGGGAACGACTCTGCCGGTTGGGTTTCTGCAACCTAGCTATACTCTGGGTAAGTTGGTCAAGCTGTGACTGCTGCTGCTGTGGCGGTTTTGCACACGGGCTAATGCCCGTGTAAGATGGACCCTGGCTCGCCCTCCGAGCAGAAGCGGAACCAATGCTCATGGCACATACCGATACCAGCCTTGTTTACGTATCGATCCAACCCATGATGCATGTTGGCTTCAAACTATGGAATGGACTTCCCGAACGGAGGCGTGTCTCATGAACCCAGAGTAACAAGACCCGCCTCACATTCAGGAATTCCAGTCCATAGTCTGCAGCCAGCTACAAGCGTGACGGGCTGACTGAGTACTCTGTTGGGCTTGTTTTGGCATCGTTTTGAAAGAGCGGGTTGCTTGTTTATGGATTGTTTTCATGGAGCTGGACGCTTGTTTCTGTCGCAAGATCTGACAACACTGGTGAGTAGCATCTTAGCTAGCAGCTAGCCAACTTTTCATCGTTACCCCAAAAATACACTGCACGCGGCTCCGCCCCGCTCCGGTCCGCAGGTCGCAGCTGAGCGAGTCCAAAGTCCACTGCCTCCGCTCCGCTCAGGTCCGCCTGGATGCGCCGCTCCGAGACACGTGCGAGATCGCGCGATAAATCAAGTGATAAATAAGTAAGTCAGAACAAAACAATTCATTCGGTGGAAGAAGGAGAACAACTGTAGAGAGACTGCTGCCTTGATCTTCTCTCGTAAATGAGCTACATGGTTTGAGCAACAGGAAGTGATGTTTACATTTCAGAATAAAATACTTTTTTATTTATTTATTTCTTGTATTGCGTTTGTAGGCGTAGTCATAGTCATAAATATAATAGTTTAGTCATAGAATAGTCATAAATGATAGTTTGACAGCATTTTTGTACAAATAAATCCGTATAGAGCTAGGATTAGTCCGCCCGTGGTGATTTTATTTTGTAAATACGGAAGTTGTGCTCGTTCCTTTTCCTGTTGGTGCGACGTAATCTTCAAAAGTTGACTCCGGCACAGCTCCGTCATCCGGCAGAAATAGAAAAATTTCTAATTTTGACGGACTGCCGTCCGCTCTCCGCAGCTCGCCGCCGCCGTGCGGAGCCAGTGTACTTTATCTCATTGATTATAAAGGGTGCGTATTTGCTGCGGAGGTCGGACCGGAGCGGGGCGGAGCCGCAACGCGTGTAGTGTATTTTTGGCGTAACATGTGCGTTGTGTGGAAATATTTTACACTCAACACCGCCAGACAACAACGTTCAATGTTTGCAGAGCTATATAAACACATCTGCGTCACATTAAACCGCAGTCAAGTTAGTTTTATGCCGGACATTCCATCGAGCTCAGGGGCTTCAGCTGTGTGTTTTTCTTTTTCATGCCGGGATGGGCGCTCTGATTCCGAGCAGCTGCTTGCTCACTTTACCGCAGTCCCTGGAGCTCAGTGGCTTCACATTATATCATAATAAACTGCTACAGGGAACCCCCGTGTTACGAACGAGATCGGGACCTGAGAACGGTTCGCAGCTCGATCCGTTCGTAGGTAGGGGGTGAAAATTATATTTAAAAAAAAAATTATTCATTCATTCATTCATTCAACCTTTATTTATCATGCTAACGGAGCGTGCGCACATTTAATCATGTACAGTAGTGTACTGTAATGTTAAACATTGCTATTCACATTTACAGAATAAATAAAAATATATTTTCTTACTTTGAGATGGTCAAAGCCGACATCTTAGGTTGCCAACATGGTATTAGTTTTAGAAATTCAAAAATTTAACTTAAATGATAAACTAAACTGTAAACTAGAAGTAAATAACAAGTGCATTGGGAGTATATGAAAAAGTGTACTAGTGGTGTACTTTAAGTATACTGTAATAAACTAAAGTATGAACTAGAAGTATATATAAGTGCATTTGGAGTATAAAGAAAAGTATACTAGTGGTATACTTTAAGTATACTTCAATAAACTAAAATATGAACTTGAAGTACACTATAAGTGCATTGGAAGTCTAATTAAAAGTGTACTACTAGTATACGGTATATATTTTAAACTTAAAATTGGCCAATTTAGTCCCAAAAAGGAATATTGTAAGTAAACTGCAAGTATACTTAAAAGTACACTTAGATACATATACTTTAGTATACTTAACATATACTTAAAGTATACTTCTTTTTGGTAAGGGCATGCAACAAAGTGCTACACATATAAAATCATTTTAACTAATCATCACATCTTTTACTCTTTTTAAATAAATTATTTTTCACACATTTCATCATTACTGTACTTCTTTCAAGAGCTCCACACCTGAAAATGCCTCATGAGAAACAGCTGCCTGCTCAAAGCTGCCTCTGACATTCTTCTGTCTGTTGTGAGCCACCAGGGGGCTAGTTAGCATTGAAGCTAGCGTGTTAGCTGATGAAGTGTCACTCCATGTTGTTTTGCTGTCACCAATGAGACACTGACACTTGTCTTTCAACGCTGTGAAAGACCTTTTCCTTCCAGTCACTGTGCAAATGTGTTTTCTTACGTTTTTTTCTGCATTTTCCCCTCTGGGAGGTAAAACCATAGATATATACACTAGATAAGCTGAGGAGAAGTCAGCGGCGTCGTCAAGCGGCGGCCATCTTGCCACAGACAGCAACATTAGCTGCAGCTGTGGAAACCGTATGGAGGTGAGGGATTTATACAAACAAAAATACGCTTAACTCGCTGTAATCTTGACGGATTTACAAACGGTTTATGTTTTTAAAAACGTTATTAACGTGGCTATGATTTCTTTGGTAATCAGACAGCAGTTTCGTCTTTTTTAAAAGGTTTTATTCGTGTTTTGGGTGTCACACTCATCGAGAATCTAGAATTTAAATTCTGTTTTTATTACACCAATAACTATTTTAAAACAAACTAATCTTTTGTCTAAATGACTGTCTTGATCATGACTGTATTTATTAGCAGACTATTAACAAGAGCCTTTGATTAAGGGCTAGCTAGTATTCCAAATATTTCCCCAGCATTCTTAGATCACTAGGAGCTCTTTGTTTTTAACTGAACTAAAGCTGCACATGATTTCCAAGCGGTTTGGTATGTTCAACACTAATTACTGCTTTGTGTTTTACAGAAATACTCTTTGACAAGATGCCTGACTTTTGTGCAGCCTATGGATGCTCCAATAGACGTAACATCAAAACAAGAAACCTTGGGATCACATTTCACCTGTAAGACTCTGTGACAGTATTATTACTTTAATTAGAATAATCATAGTTATATTTTGGATCAGTGCACATTACACGTCACGCTACACACAAAAAATGTGAGATAATATTATTGACATAATATTATACATAATATATATTTACATAATAATGACATAATATATATTTACAGCACTTTGGTTGACCTTGTTGTTGTTTTAAGTGCTCTATAAATAAAATGGTATGGTATGGTATAAGGCTTGTAAAAGTATCTTTATATAAATTATGATTATGATTCAGTGTTTCTTTTTGATACCATTTTTAATAGCTGTTTTATTGTACCAAAAGTAAATGCAAGCACACCAAAAGTATGATATATGTGTATACTTGTCATTACTATAATTCAAAGGTAAAGAAAGGAAGTGTGGAAAATAATGACCAGCTTCTTCATGTTTTTAAGGTTTCCCAAAACCAGAGAGAGGAGGCGGCAGTGGGAAGTTGCCCTGAGAAGAGAGGGTTTTGTTGCCCTGGACAGGACACTGCTCTTCGATGGTCTTGTGGAAAACACACTTGTGTACATTTCAGGTAGAGGTTGACTTATACTATATTTGACCTATTACCTGTAGTGCTAACATTCAGCATATAATATTCAAAAACTGAAATGATGGTCAAATAATGAGATGATAGTCCTAAAAAGGAAATGTAACCTTAATTTTACTTACTATGTTTATTATTAATATTGTTCATTTGTCTAACTCTATTTCAAGGTTTTGTTGTGCGACGGGCATTGAGAAAGTTGTCCTGTGATGTCTGCCGTGCCAGCCTGGTGACAGACGCTGCAACTGCCAGTGAAGACAAGAGCTACCACCTGCTGACTCTGAGAAACAAAGGGGGGCTGATGATTCCTTCTGAAGGCACAGTGAGGGTAGTTAGGGCAGCAGAGTGGGTCATTCGTCAGGCATCTGCAGATTGCATACGATCACAGCCCATCAAACAACTAGAGGTCCTCTACATTGTGCGGAAGAGGATAGGTACAGAGGATGTGTTTTTGCTTGGGAAGCACAACAGTGACACACAATATGGCATTGACAGTCACCACCATATGCTGCTCTCATTAAGGGCGAGATACACTCGCGCGTCCTCACGATACGCCAATACGCAGCGTACGTACGCCCCGTACGCAGCGTAGCCCCGACGTAGCCCCTCAGGGCAAGTACGCGCAAAAGTATTTTTTTACTACGCATACGCGATTCGCATACGCGATGCGCGGTGTCTGACCTAAACTTCCCCGGCGCCGGACTGTTTTGTATGTTACACAAATGAAATAAATTCCTCTTTTTTATCGCTGATCGGGCCTTTTCTTTTGTTTTTTTGCCTAAAGTCAAGTAACCGCTTCTTCCTCCGTTCACTCGATGAATGAAATGAATGAATTCAGGTCCTACCTGGGTGCGCGATGTTTTATATATTCCCTGGTGGGCTGTGGTGGGCTGTGGGCTGCAGGAAAAGCACTCCGTGCTCAGCTGCTCATATTACAACAAGGAGAACGCGAGCGTTTGGAGCGAAAAACTAGCGGAAGTGACGATCGGAAGTGACGGTACGGAGGAAATGACGTTAGAATTTGGAGCGAAAACACGAGAATCTACGCGAGAACGAAAGCCGAGTGTAGCAGCGGCTCCGTATACGCGCGTATACGCGCGTATACGGAGTCTGCTTCAGTGTATCTCGCGCGTATACGGAGTCTGCTTCAGTGTATCTCGGGCTAGTTGTCTCATTGTTTTTCAAGCTAAGGCTACATCACTTGGCAAAAATCAATAATTTGCGTTTACAGAGTGGCAACATGAGACAGAAGCTCACCAAGGCAGTCCTTTTTAAAGGGCATTAGCTCCAAAAACACAAAGATTTTAACACTGGACTCTGTGTCATCAAACGGGTTATTCACTAAACTCTCGGTCATGTGCTCATTCTGTTTGCACTGCTCATATTTGCACTAATGTTTGTATTACATCACTGCCTATAGTCATACTACTGTTTACATTCACTGTTTACATTTATTAATACTGTTTACATTTATTACTACTGCTTACATTTATTACTACTGCTTACATTTATTACTACTGTTTACATTTACACTACTTTTATATCTACACCACTGCTGATACACATACAGTATTCTTTGACCAGCCTTATTTAAGGATGCCCAATGTGCCTTACTGCATATGCCACTTTTGCCTCTATAACAACATGAACTACTACCTCATACATATACTGTGTACATTAACTCATATGCTGCTTTGCCACTTTGCAAATGTCAATGCTAGAACCTTTAGTTTATTTTATAGTTATACTGTACTTTTATACTTTTTTACTTTTTATACTAGTATGCAAAAACTCAGGACAGTATTATGTTCATTAAATGTTTAGTGTTTTAGTTTTAGAGTTGGTGTAAATTTTCATACTCATTTACCACTATGCAAAAACTCAGGACAGTGTTACAGTTTTACTATTTTATGCTTATGTTTATTATTATATGTTTCAGTGTTTTAATGTTTAAATAGTTACTGTTGCACCGAGGGACTGAGAGTCTTGTCACACTATCAGATGTTTATTTCTGTTTGTTTGTTTGTTTATTTATATCTCCCGATTATTAAATCTTTTCATGTATCTAAAAAAAAATAAACTACACATATTGACCAAGGTTTGTGTAATAATGTATTTAATATTACATAATATTTGCATGTGTAGGGAAAAAATTGGCATAAATTATTTTCATACCACTAATAATAATGCTATTTATGATGAAATAGTATTAAATATTTATTAGCATTGTAACATATGTCAGTTAATTTCGCTGGAAATAAACATGTATTTATAAATAGATGTAAATATAATCTTATTGTGTATATTGCTAGTGCAATACAGTGTCTATATAACGTTATTTTCATGTGAACGTCCATCTTAAGTATACCATATTATAACAACATCTCTCACATTTATAACAAACCAAACCGTTTTAAAATCGGTTGAAAATTAAGCAAGTTATGGTTATTTTAATAGTAAATGCCCCATTCACATTCATGTTAAGAGTGGGCGTTCTGTCTGTGGCAAGATGGCCGCCGTCTGACGATGTCGGTCTCCATTGGCCAACAGCGGGGATGTCTTATCTAGTGTTTATTATATCTATGGGTAAAACTAGCTTGTAGTTACGCCGCTGCAGAGTTGGGGAGTGGTCTGATTAGCATCACACACTCTTCCACTGGTACATTTTCATCTTTAAACACTTCTTGGTTCTGCTGCCTTCATTCAGCTCTCTCTGTGCGAGTGCAGCTACAGCGTGTGCTCTCACCTGCAGTGTTCCCTCAGTGAGAACTGAACTAGGCAAAAGGCCTTCTCCTACTCTGCTCTGGTTTCCTGGAATATCTTGCAAAAAGATCTGAAGCTCTCGACCTCTCTGACTTTAAACATCCGTTGAATTCCTGGCAAAGACTAATGCAGACATGTTCCTGCTTTTAGTTTTCTACGTTCGCCTTATAATCTAGCTAGCAGTTTTTGCTACGGTTTTGCCATCTTATTTTATTTTGTAAAAAAAAAAAATCTGTATACCTTTTATAATTGTCTATTGTCGCTATTGTCCACTGTTGTCGTAATTCTTTGTTGAAATCAGGGCTCTCTTGTGAGAGTCCTCGAGGCTCAATGGGATTAACCTGCCTAAATAAAGGTTGAATGAAAAAGTAGATGTGAGGGATGAAGAAGGGCAATAGTTCTTCCTCACTTTACTACACTTAATGTTACACTCATTAAACCAGAGCACCAGGTCGGTTTACTGACCAATAACAATTAATTTATTCACCCTCTAATAATCAGAACTCAGTAACTGAGTAGTCCATTATTTACAGGGAATTCTGTACCATAAACAAATATTCATCCAAATGAAGAGACAAAACTTTCTTTGAAGTTTATTTACAAAAATGATTAAAACCAAAACACAAACAGTAACAAAGAATAAGAACTTGAATAATAAATAAGTTGAGGAAATAGTTGTTGAATGAATACTAGGACTTGATTAAGCAATGATTCATCAAGGCAAAATTCTCTCATCTAAAACAAAATGAGAAACCCCACTCACTCAGTACACACACTTTTTGCCCCGCTCCCCTCAAGGAGCTCCAAGAACAGTCTGGAATTTCCAGACTGTTTAGAGACTTTGTCTGAAGTTCGAAAATTCAGTTCTAACAGAACTCTACAGAGTTGTGGTGACTCAAACTAAGTTCTTTCTGAAAACAAAGCAGAGAAAATATGTTCAAACATGTAACATTTCACATAATTTCATAATAATCTCAAACAGCAATGAACATTATTCATGTTTTAAACTTGTCATATTCAATTATCAAAAGCTTAAAATGTATAAGCATTTATGAATCTATAAGTGGTTTAGTGTCCAAGATAATACATCTAATCATAATCTGTCATTATTCAGGTCAAAGGTAACAAAAACAAAAAAAAAGTTCAGGGTTGTTATGATGGCATGTCTCAGGGTCAGAGGTCATGGTCAGGAGAGCACATCTTCATGCTACACTGTCAAATACTGAAAAATGTATTTTGATCTTTCAGTTTAGAGTTGTTTGCTTTAATGGCAGTGAGGGGGGACACCTATCCATATTCAGACATGACAGTTGAAATAAATATAAAACATTTCTAAACTGCGTGTTACAGCCACTTGAAGTACATTTTACTAAATCTGTAGGACTAAAAAAAACATAAAAATAGTACCGTATATAATTATTCAAAGGTGGAACAATGAACACTAACTGTCCTTTAAGCTGAACTTTATCTGAGATCAAACTTGAAAATTGCATTACTGGTTGTTTTTTGTTTGTTGCTGTCTAACACACACGTTTGTCTTGATGGCATCATACTGCACTTTTATCACAAAAAGACACGTTGACACGTTTTTTTCTTTGTTATTACAAGCTTGCTTTGTGTTATTATCACTTTGTGATAGTTTGTTTTGTCAGAGAAATTCCAACGGTTTCTGAAAGCTGAGAAATTGTGCTTTACATCCAACACAGGCTTATTATGGTAACCTGACTCCTGCTGTTGCAGGAAGCCTGTAACACAATCCCTCTACATCCCACCTACCACATGGACACAAGAACAGGCAGGCTGAGCCACCACTTGTCAAATGTGGGCCGTGTGTCTTGACTCTCTTTATGTGGGACGCAAGAAACGGGGGGTGGGGCTGGATTGTCAAATCCAGGACTGTCCTGCCAAATCTTGAGGATAGCAGGTATCAAATATGAAACTTAATTAAGGAGCAAACATGGAGCACACTTATGCAAATTTCTATTTGAAAACACCCATAATTCAGTGGAACTGTTTTCCTTCCATTGTTGGTTCTCATGTGTTTAAAAGCAGACTAGTTTTAGACTGAAGTCAAGTTTTACTTGAGGAGGAACTAAGGAGCACTTAGGTTCCTGTGGACTTTTGTGTGACTGTTTAAATAGATCTAAATGACTAAATCGTTGTCAACAATCCTCAAAATCAAATGGTATCTGTCCCGTGTGGACAGTCATGTGTAAGTTTAAAGTTAACTCATGGCTAAAACTTTGTCCACAAAGCTCACATTTAAGTGTTTTTTGTCCAGTATGGATGCTCATGTTTAAATCAGTCGTCTGCCTAAATGTTTGTCCACAGTCCTCACTTTGATATGGTGCACAGCCTTCGGACAGTCTGACGTGTCTTTTTAAAGCTGATTCAAGGGTAAATCTCAGTTTACAATTAAGACATTCATAAAGGTCCTGTACTTTGTGAAGATTCATGTGTAAGTTTAAATGGTGTTTAAGGCTAAATCTTTCTCCACAAATATCACATACAAATAGTTTAGCTCGTGTGTGGATTCTCATGTGTGAGTTTAAATTTGACTTATGTCTAAATCTCTGTCTACAATTCTGACATTCATAAGGTTTCTGTCCTGTGTGGATTCTCATGTGTGAGTTTAAATGTGACTTCCTGCTAAATCTCTGTCTACAAATCTCACATTCATATGGTTTCTGTCCGGTGTGGACTCTCATGTGTGATTTTAAATTACGCCTGAAGTTAAATCCATGTCCACACTCCTCACATTTATGTGGTTTATATCCTGCGTGAATCCTGATGTGTTCTTTTAAATTTTGCTTCTGGTTAGATCGATATCCGCATATCTCACATTTAAACGGCTTCTGTGCTTTATGGAGATTCATGTGTACTTTTAAACTACTTTTATAGCCAAATCTTTGTCCACAAATCTCACATACAAATGGTTTCTCTCCCGTGTGGATTCTCATGTGTGTTTTGAAATGTTCTTTTTTGGTCAATATTTTACCACATTCATCACAACTGAATGATTTTGGTCCTGTCTGGATTTTCCTACGTGTGTGCAGAAATTGTTTACCACACTCAGAGCAGCTGAAATATTTGTTGACAGAGTTTACAGCTGACTGAGGTGCACTGCTCTCCTTGTCACTGTCTTCAGTTGTTGACCCAGAGTCTGACAAGTGTTCCAGCTGAGAGACAGGATTGTTCCCATCCTTGTCCTCTTCATCATCCTCACTGACTTCAGTCTCTGAAGATCTGGAAGCACCTCCATGAAGATTTAGATCTGGGTTCCTGCTGGTTTCTGCTCCTTCACAGTCCTCTCCATCAGCTTCTACTTTCATCTGGTCAGCTGAGCTGCTGGTTGAAACATCTCTGTCCTTCATTTGATGCTGATGAAGCTGCGAGAACAGAGGCTTCTCTTCATCATCCTCACTCTTCATGTGAACTGCGGTGAATGAAAACCTGCTGGCATCAGTTTCCTCCTTCACATTGAGCTGCTCTTTCTCCAATTGGGTCCAGAGTTTCTCCTCTTCTTCCTTTATTTGGAGAAGATCTGGCTCCTGCTGGTCTACATCAGGCCTCCATTTCTCAGGAACATCTACTCTGATCAGCAGAGTCTGCTGATCATCTGCACAGAACAATGAAACACAGACAATATGGACAATTATAACTTCATATTTACTCATACATCACTTGTGTTTAGGGGTGGGCGATATGGCTCAAATATTATATTGTGACATTTCAGAGCATTCTGACGATAACGATACATTTCGTGATATAACCAGACCCCCCCCCCAAAAAAAGAAATCATAGTCATTTATTTGACAAAATTAACTTAACATGTTGCTTTGCAGTATTATATACAATTTTAAAAAAACAAGGGGTAATTTCACTGAAATTACTTATTTAGTAAAGTATTCAGTCTCCAAATATAAAAAATAAAAATGATCCTTCTGTTATTTAGATTGAAAAAGTCTGCACAAACTATAGACCCCTTTCACCGATTGCGCAATACCAGAAGCACCGCCATTTTGGAGATACTTGCGCTGTAAGCACACAGTAGTTGAAGTCGGTGCTCCAGTTTTATTTCTGATTTGACCTTGTTGTCTGGAAAACAAACCTCTGTAAAAAAGACAGAAGCTGCAAGAGAGTATGTGGCCCCTGCTGTTTTCCCTTTACATACTGCCTTTAGGTCAAGTTATTAATCAGTTCAACATTTCTTTTCACTGTTATGCCGACGATACACAGCTTTACATCAGGACTGGAGCATCCTCATCTTCCACCTTGTCATCTCCATCTTCACTCACTGCCCTCTCTGCCTGCCTGGAGGCAATTAGGGCATGGATGAATCAGAACTTTCTTCAATTAAACTGCTCCAAGACTGAGGCCATACTGATTGGCACCCCTCACCAGGTACAAACATCTCCTATAACAACACTTTCCTTTTCTGGACAAGACATCCCCCTCTCCACCTCTGTTACTAATCTTGGAATAAAAATGGACTCCAATCTTACATTTGAAAATCACATTAAGCATCTGTTTAAAACTTGCTTCTTCCATCTTCGAAACATCTCCAGACTTCGCCCATCCCTAACTTTTTCCGATGCTGAGAAGCTCGTCCATGCTTTTGTCTCCTCCAGGCTCGACTACTGCAACTCCCTGTTTATTGGAATCCCTGGCAAAAACCTTCAGAAACTTCAATATATTCAAAACAGTGCAGCAAGGATCTTGTTGAGAGTTCGTAAATTTGAACATATTACGCCCATTCTCCATAACCTTCATTGGCTTCCTGTCGCCTACAGAATTCAGTACAAAACTGCTCTCATTACACATCAATGCTTACACGGAACTTCACCAGATTATCTGAAGGATATTCTTATTCCATACTCATCCACCCGTTCGCTGCGGTCACAGAACAGCAATCTCCTTCACATTCCGAGAACCAAATTAAGGACCATGGGAGACCGGGCTTTCAGTGTGGCTGCCCCCCGCCTGTGGAACTCTCTTCCTGACTGTCTAAGAGCCCCACAGTCTGTGGTTGACTTTAAGAGCGGCTTGAAGACCTTTCTTTTCGACCAAGCATACTCTACCTCCTCATGATTCTACTTTTGATCTTAGCTGATATTGTTATTGATTTTAATTGTTTTATTATTTGTTTTATTGTCATTTAATTCTGTTGCTCCTTGTAGCACTTTGAGATTTTCATTAATGAAAAGTGCGTTATAAATTGAATTCATTATTATTATTATTATTATTATTATTATTATTATTATTATTATTATTATTCTGCTAATAATAATAGCAGCTCCAAGTGGCTGGGGAGAGGGAAGTCTGGGCCTCCCTACTTAGGCTGCTACCCCCGCGACCCGACCCCGGATAAGCGGAAGAAAATGGATGGATGGATGGATGGATGGATGGATTATTATTATTATTATGTGGACCAGCTTCAGCCTGCAGCAAAGGAACGTTATTTGGATAAAATACAAATAATTGGCAGCTAAGACCCATACCGACTTTCCAACATGTCAGAAGATGAGAAGACCTTACAGCTGTGACCTATGCAGACATTGTGAATGATTTGGTGTTTGGTGATTTATATTTAATTTTTAATTTGTGTGTGTACATATAAATAATAATAAATATAAAACTGGAGCGTGAGATTGATAGGCGGATAGGTGCAGCGTCCGCAGTGAAGCGGGCGCTGTACCGGTCTGTCGTGGTGAAGAGAGAGCTGAGTCAAAAGGCAAAGCTCTCAATTTACCGATCGATCTATGTTCCTACCCTCATCTATGGTCATGAGCTCTGGGTTATGACCGAAAGAACGAGATCTCGGATACAAGCGGCTGAAATGAGTTTTCTCCGCAGGGTGTCTGGACTCTCCCTTAGAGATAGGGTGAGAAGCTCAGTCATCCGGGAGGGACTCGGAGTAGAGCCGCTGCTTCTCCACATCGAGAGGAGCCAGTTGAGGTGGCTCGGGCATCTGGTTAGGATGCCTCCTGGACGCCTCCCTGGTGAGGTGTTCCGGGCATGTCCCACCGGGAGGAGACCCAGAGGAAGACCCAGGACACGCTGGAGGGACTATGTTTCTCGGCTGGCCTGGGAACGCCTTGGGATTCCCCCAGAGGAGCTGCTCCAAGTGGCTGGGGAGAGGGAAGTCTGGGCCTCCCTACTTAGGCTGCTACCCCTGCGACCCGACCCCGGATAAGCGGAAGAAAATGGATGGATGGATTTACAACATAGCACCGGATTGTCAGTTGTCAAACAACACAAGAACAGTTAATTTAGGTTATTGTATGTGCTTCTTACATATTTAGTGTTTGTACGTATTTTTTGCTTTTCAACTTGAGAGCTAGATGTGTAGTTTATCATGACAGTGCTCTTGTCATGAGTGTCATGTCACTACTCTTATGAATTTTGAATAATCAGCATAAACAACTCAACAACTGAAAGCTTAACAAGTAAAAAACAAATAACTAAACAAAAAAAATTTAACGTTCCATGTACATTTTATGCAGCACAGTTAAAGGATTGTAATAATAATAATAATCATTTTATTTAAAAGCGCCTTTCAGGACACCCAAGGACACTTAACAAACCAATTCAGTTCAAACATTATCAGTGACAAATTCAAATATAAAATACATAAGGATTATATAATATAAAACATATTTAGTAAAGTTAAAGGGAGTGGTGGCGCAAAGGTTAAGAAGGTGAGCTTGTGATCGGAAGGTCGCCGGTTCAAGCCCCGGTACCGACAACATCAAAGATGTGGGTGGGATAAGTGAAGCGGTCACACTTGTATCCACCCTCATCTGCCCCACTCTGGGCCCTTGAGCAAGGCCCTTAACCCCCACCATCTGCTCCCCCGGGAACCCTAGATATCAGCTCTCTGCTCCACACAGAGGGCTGTGGTTGCTCGGTGGTCTGTGGTTGTGTCAGGAAGGGCATCCGGCGTAAAAACAACTGCCAAATCTTCGTGCGACCAGTTCGCTGTGGCGACCCCTAACGCAGGGAATAAAGCCGAAAGAAGAAAAAAAAAAATAATAAAATTTTAGTAAAGTTAATGATAAGCTAGTCTAAAGAGATGTGTTTTCAGGGCTGTCTTGAACAGAGAAAGGGAGGTGGTGTTTCGAAGGTCTGTGTCCTCGTGCTCATTGTGTGTGAATTGCAATAAACTTATGATTCGTGTAATGCCCTAATTCACTATAATCTACTGTAAGAAATATATTACCTGACACAAAGTGTGCAGAGCAAATTCAGATGTTGCTCAGTGTTTTTCAATCCAAGTTCTGGTTTAGGCTGGCAGCCACAGACGTCGACGTTCCTCTGATAACTGCTGAGTTACTTCACCTTGATTTGTGATCACGAGTGGTAATCTGTAAAACTGAAGGTTTTTCTCTCGATCTGACCGATTGTGGCAGCCATGGACACGACAATAATTCACCATTTTTTGATTTTGTGTGACCAGACGCGACGCACAACTACAATAGCTTTGAGGCTAACACAGCTATGTCGCCAAGATGGCTACTTCCGGTATATTTCCAGGGTTGATGACGAGCCGTGAAAGGGGTCTATAGATCAGGTGTGCCCAACCAGTCACTCGCGGGCGACCAGTCGCCCGCCAGCTGGTTCCCAGTCGCCCGCGAAGCGCAACCTTGCAACAGCTGATGAGCCGGCTGTCAGCTGTTGACAAGGTGAAATGTCCGCTGCTAAGCTTCATTCTAACTCCGGCAGAAGTGGTGGAGGTGGGGAGGAGTGACGATATTCCAATGCGCAGCAACGCTTTCCTCAGCCCTCCCCATCTTGTATTCTCACAGACATAGTCTCGCGAGTTTTGGGTGCAGTGACACAACTGAACCTAAAGTCTCATGAGTCATGAGAGCGCTGTGGAGTGAATGTCAGTACGCAGAAAACATGGATGGTAAACTAGCGAACAAGCAAACGAAAACTTATTATTTTCACACAGAGTGGGAGGAGGAGTATTTTTTTGTTTATTCTAATTCGAAGTCTATTTGCCTCATCTGTAATTCGAGCGTTGCCTTACCCAAAAAGTGTAACTTGGAGCGGCATTTCAAGACGATTCACAAAAGATTTGAGACAGATTTCCCTCCTAAAAGTTCTTTACGGACTCAGAAAGTGCGGGAGCTAAAAAACAAGCTTGCAGCCCAGCATCTTCACTCGGCCCAGCACAAAAGGTAAAGTTGCTACGATCGCCTCCTACCGTGTTAGCCGCATCCTGGCTCAACATAAGAAGTATTTCAGTGATGGAGAAGTTATGAAAGAAACGTTTATTATTCTGCATTATTCACATGGATTATTGAACATAAATCAGGATGGTATTCTGCATTATTCAACTGGATTATTGAGCATAAATCAGGATGTTATTCTGTGTTATTCACCTGGATTATTGATCATAAATCAGGATGGTATTCTGCATTATTCAACTGGATTATTGAGCATAAATCAGGATGTTATTCTGTGTTATTCACTTGGATTATTGAACATAAATCAGGATGGTATTCTGCATTATTCAACTGGATTATTGAGCATAAATCAGGATGTTATTCTGCATTATTCACCTGGATTATTGATCATAAATCAGGATGGTATTCTGCATTATTCACCTGGATTGTTGAACATAAATCAGGATGGTATTCTGCATTATTCACCTGGATTATTGATCATAAATCAAGAGCTAAAGGCCAATATCAGAGCAACCTGGGCTCTCATAACACCTGAGCAGTGCCACAGACTGATCAACTCTATGCCATGCCACATTGCTGCAGTAATCCAGGCAAAAGGAGCCCCAACTAAGTTTTGATGCTGTACATGCTCATACTTTTCATGTTCAGTTGACCAGCATTTCTAAAAATCTTTTTTTATTGGCCTTAAGTAATAATAATAATTTACTTATAAAGCCCTTTAAAACAACCACTGCTGCAACAAAGTGCTGTACACATAAAATAAAATACTGTACATAAATAAATAAACACAAGTAATATTCTAATTTTCTTATATACTGGATTTGGGGTTTTCACTAGTTGTCAGTTATAATCATCAACATTAAAAGAAATAAACATTTGAAATATATCAGTCTGTGTGTAATGAATTAATATAACATACAAGTTTTACTTTTTGAATAGAATTACTGAAATAAATCAACTTTTTCATGATATTCTTATTTTATGACTAGCTTATTACTGATGCATTTCATAAAGTCTTTTAATAGTAAAGTAGGAAAATGAAGGGGACAGAGCCTACATTAATTTGTTTGAAATGGTTCTTAAACATTTACTTCATTCAACAAACTTGAATAAAAATACACTTCATCAAAAATGTAACAACGTTTTAAACTAAACAATTTTCCGTTTGACTACTGATTGTGATAAACAAAGATTCTAAAATACTTGAGATCAAAGGTTTTGTAATGCTGTAATGAGTGATTCTCCATTGATGAAATAGCTGTTATCTTTACATGCTTTTTTGGTCAGAATTTATGAGAGAAGTTGTTTCTCTGGTAAAAAAAAAAATTGAAGTAGAACTTCACACCAGTACAGACAGGTGTAGTTATAAAGGTGTAGTTATAAACAGTGTTTGAGCATCCCTTTCAAAATACACAGATGACAAAAATGTGACATTTATTTATTTTTTATTTAAAATGTGGCTTCAGAACTAAACGTAGCAATGGGTTAACCAAACAACAATCAAAATGGTTCCTAAACAACTTGGATTTCAGTCTAGCTTAATAATCACTTCAGGATTTGGAGTGCAGATCATGCAGATTGATTATGTTAATGTTAGCATTCTTAGTTCAATTCACCCCTATTCGTAACTGTGGGGTATAATGTCTCACCCCCACTAGAAACTAGGGCTGGGCCACATCATATCATTCACGATAATACCGGTAAAAAAAGCTTGCCCGGGCAATTTTTTTAAATATTATAGACCCCTTTCACTGATTGCGCAATACCGGAAGCACCCACCGCCATTTTGGAGATACTCGCGCTGTAAACAAACAGTAGTTGAAGTCGGAACTCCAGTTTTATTTCTGACTTGACCTTGTTGTCTGGAAAACAAACCTCTGTAAAGAAGACAGAAGCTGCAAGAGAGTATGTGGACCAGCGTCAGCCTGCAGCAAAGGAACGTTATTTGGATAAAATACAAATAATTGGCGGCCAAGACCCATACCGGCTTTCCAACATGTCAGAAGATGAGAAGACCTTACCAGCTGTGACCTACGCAGACATTGTGAATTATTTGGTGTTTGGTGATTTATATTTAATTTTTAATTTGTGTGTGTACATATAAATATATTTTGGGTGTGTTTTTAAACACACACTAGCTATGTATTCTTATTGTAAATGTATGTGACTCATCACATCAGTCTGAGGATTGAAGCAAATTTTGTCAAAATGATCTTAGATCCCTGTTTTTTAAGCTACATTTGATCCCTGGATCAACCAGATCTGAGCGGTTCCAGAGAGCAATGCCTTGATTTTCCTTATTAATCCAGACTAAATGTGTAAATGTGTGTTTCAGTTCATCTTATAAGCTCTGTGCAGAACTACCTCAATACATTTTTTTAAATAAACATGTGAAGTACAATGATGGCTGACAGTGTTTTTCAAAATTTTCAACTCTTGTACAGTGTTTCAACACAAATTATATAAATAACAGCTTACACTCTATAAATCTAATTACAGTAAGAACTTTGAGGTGCATTCTGCAGACATTTATCTTTTAAGATAATAGTACGAATGGTTGTCTTTATATAGACCTTTTTTACCTTACAACTACTTTGAGTTTGGCAGAATATTTTCTAGTCAATACAAAAAGTGCACAAACAAAATGGTTAATGATACATAATGTCATTTATTCTGTTTAAAAGAGAGGTTTTCTAAATCGACGTGAGCTATACAGTATCAGCACCACTATGTGAAACATATGTTGTAATATGTAAGTTGTCTTGTTTGCTCACGTCAGTGTGATATCCATTACAGAAAAAGCATAATCAAAATTACATTCATCAAATCAATACATAAACAGTAATGATATAGTAATTCATGCTCAAATAAAGAGTGCAGTGAATGAAAAATCATGTCTGCCCCATATTTGCAAAAACAACTTCAAAGTAAAGGTGGAACAATGTAAAAAAAAAAAAGTTTACATCAGCTATCACTCTTCTATCCACTTGTTCTTTTTACAATTCATGCAGCTACTCATAACTCACCAAAGGTGGTGACAGATTAACCAAGGCACAGCACACAAAGCCAATCATATCGATTAATGCAACTTTTTCTGGATCTCTACATGTTTGAAAATCAATAGGTAGAAGAGGGCCATTCAAGATTGTGTATTTTTGTCTAACACAGCCTATGACACGTTCAACATGGATTCTAACATGTGCTATTTGCCATGTTTTTTTTAGTTCTTTTTTGTCGTCGGTTGAAGCGTTCAGCTGCCAGATGTCATCCCACCATCAGCACCAACTGCACTCTGCAGCACACGTCTTCAGTGAAGGCACCCAGTCTGGATCATCCTTGCTGTACAATGGAGCACGTTTGCCTAAGAAAAGAAAAAACATAATAAAATAAAAATTACTTAAATGAAGTTGTAAATAATTGGTGTGTTAATATGCATATGAATTTCAAAACAGGATTTACAACATAGCACCGGATTGTCAGTTGTCAAACAACACAAGAACAGTTAATTTAGGTTATTGTATGTGCTTCTTACATATTTAGTGTTTGTACATATTTTTTGCTTTTCAACTTGAGAGCTAGATGTGTAGTTTATCATGACAGTGCTCTTGTCATGAGTGTCATGTCACTACTCTTATGAATTTTGAATAATCAGCATAAACAACTCAACAAATGAAAGCTTAACAAGTAAAAAACAAATGACTCAACAAAAAAAATTAACGTTCCATGTACATTTTATGCAGCATAGTTAAAGGATTGTAATAATAATAATAATAATAATCATTTTATTTAAAAGCGCCTTTCAGGACACCCAAGGACACTTAAAACCTCTGACACCGGTCGTACAGGGACCTACAGGGCGTGTCGCGTCAGACGCAGCTGGAGAGGACGCTGGCGTGATGTTGCCGCTTCTCCACGCTAAATAGTTATTTTACTGTTGCTATTTTTTTTGGACTTTTTTTAGGACATTTATCTGGACTTATTTTGCTCAGTAGTTTTTTTAATAAGGACTTTACGGACAGCTTAGTTAGTACTTCCTAACCGGAATGTTGGGCTGTCTGCCTCCTGTCACTGCAGTTTTTGTGTTTTGCTTACCTGCTGCTTCTGTCAACCTCCTGTGTCATCTGGACTGTTCTGGACTTTCTCCTGTGCTCCTCTTCAAGTGATGCTCAACCGAGTTACATCTCACTGCTTCTTGGTTATTTCTTTCGAAGCCGTGGGTCTGCTGTTAGCGGCTAGCTCTGTGCTAGCTTCCCCCGGTTTGGTTGGTGCGATGTTGACCTACTCCGCTTCGCAGCTGCTTGGACTTAACAACTGCTCCATTCCACCTTCTGTTTCCATCATCAAACAACTGGGACTTCTGCGTAAACCTCGTTACATCCATAGAGGCTCGCGAAGGAAATCCATTTATTCTCGCTCTGTATTGATTCTGTCCGGGAGACGTGTTGCACCTCAACTACGTCATCAGAACGCTGCGTCTGTAGTCCCTTGTAGTCCACAGCGCCCAAAGTGGCAAGGAAAACGTGGAGTGGACTTCAGTCTGCTGAAACCGGTTCAAAAGGCTCCTACACCAACCAGCATTAAAATAGAACTTTTCAATGTACAATCACTATCGAACAAATCATGTTTAATTCATGATCACATTCTGGAGAAGGACCTGGACCTCATGTGCCTCACAGAGACTTGGCATCAACCGGATGTGTTCAGTTCTCTGAATGAAGCTTGTCCCTCTGGATACAATTATCTGCAGAGAGCCCGCTGCACTGGCCGCGGTGGTGGTCTGGCTGTAATCTACCGCAGTAATTTAAAATTGTCACATCTGTCTTCTCATAATTTTTCCTCTTTCGAATGTTTGGCCTTCAACTTCAAAGCCCCACTCCTGATGAACGTTATATTGATTTATAGACCTCCCAAACCGCATGTTTCATTTAACTCAGAAATGCATGACCTCCTCACCTTTTTCTGCACCTCCCCTGTAAAAACTATTTTTCTTGGCGATCTAAATATCCACATGGACAATTCCTCTTCCCCTCTGGCTACAGATTTTAAGTCTCTTTTGGACTCTCTCAACCTCACCCAACATGTGGACGCCCCTACGCACAACAGGGGGCATACTCTGGATTTGGTGATTACAGACACTGTACAGGTAGTCCCCGATTTACGAGCGCTCTGATCTGCGAGGTTCCAGACTTACGAGCTGCACATTTTTGGAAAAAACGAAAAAAATACTGAGTTTTCATGTGTTTTTTCACTACAGTTAGCTAGTTAAGCATATAAACACACGTTTCCGATCATTTTTATGCACTCAAAAGTAGTTTTTAGATGAAAATAGAGTGTTTTTAGGCGCGCTAGCGAAAACCGTTCCAATTTACGAGCGGATTTCCGGATTTACGAGCGAAATGGCGGCCGTTCCAAATTACGAGATTTCCGGTTTACGAGCGCCTCGTTGTAACGGATCTCGCTCGTAAATCGGGGACTACCTGTACTCATCAATAACTTGTCTGTATATGACCTGGGTGTCTCAGACCACAGGGTCATCTCACTGGAAGTGCCTTCTTCTTTGCCTGCTTCAAACCCAAAACGACCTATCCAGTTCCGTGACTATAAAAACATCTCCCCTGATGTTTTGTCTGCTGATCTTCACGCCCTGACCGCCGTCAATCACTCATCTGCAGATGACTCTGTGAATTATTACAACCAATCTCTCCAGGAGCTTCTGGACCTACATGCTCCCTTGAAGACAAGACTGGTGTCTTTCTCCCGTTCAGCCCCCTGGTACACTGGTGAGCTGCGCAGGATGAAGGCAACTGGCCGTGCTATTGAGAGACGTGTAAAATCATCTGGTCTCTCGGTACATAAGCAAGCGTACAAAGAACATCAGAAAGCGTACGCCTATTCTCTTAAAGAAGCACGCTCCAAATATTATTCCAACATCATCAACACCTGCCCTGGAAACTCTAAACAGCTCTTCACCACAATAACTCATCTGCTTAATCCCATTAAACAAACTCATGAGGTCTCTGTTCAAAAATGCGACCTGTTCCTTTCATCATTTAAAAACAAAGTTGACACTATCAGATCCCAGCTCCACAACCTCCCTGATCTTAGTGTGCCATCTACCCGTCTGCTTTCTGGGACCCTGAGCAGCTTTGATGAAGTTGTTCAGAGTGAGGTAGAGACCATCCTCAAGAAAATGAAGCCTTCATCCTGCGCCCTGGATCCCTTCCCCTCATCTCTCATGAAATCCAATCACTCTGCAATTAGCCCATTAATCACACAAATAATAAATCAGTCTCTACAATCTGGTCATGTTCCACTGCCTCTAAAAACTGCCATCATTAGGCCTCTTCTGAAAAAATCTAATTTGGATCCCAACATTTTTTCAAATTACCGGCCAATTTCCCACCTCCCATTTCTGTCCAAAGTGCTGGAGAAAGCAGTTGCTGCTCAGCTGCAGGACCACCTACAGCAACACTCTCTGTATGAGAAGTTCCAGTCTGGATTCAGAGCAGCTCACAGTACTGAGACTGCATTGCTGAGAGTAACGAATGATGTCCTCATGGCTGCTGACACTGGTTCTCCCTCCATCCTTGTCCTCCTTGACCTCACTGCAGCCTTCGACACTGTGGACCATAGTATCCTCCTCCACCGTCTTCATGTGGAGGTCGGTCTCTGTGACACTGTCCTGGACTGGTTCAGATCTTTCCTCTCCAATAGGCTGGAATGTGTCAGTCTTGGCAATGCCACTTCCCAGACAGTCGGTGTCTCCTGTGGTGTACCTCAGGGGTCAGTTCTGGGGCCCCTGCTGTTTTCCCTTTACATGCTGCCTTTGGGTCAAATTATTAATCAGTTCAACATTTCCTTTCACTGCTATGCCGACGACACACAGCTTTACATCAGGACTGGAACATCATCATCATCCCTATCTCCGTCTTCACTCACTGTTCTCTCTGCCTGCCTGGAGGAAATAAAGGCATGGATGAATCAAAACTTTCTTCAACTGAACTGCTCCAAGACCGAGGCCATATTGATTGGCACCCCTCACCAGATACAAGCATCAACTTTAACAACAATCTCCTTCTCTGGTCAAGACATCCCCCTCTCCACCTCTGTTACAAATCTTGGAATAAAAATGGACTCTCATCTCACATTTGAAAATCACATTAAGCATCTGTTTAAAACCTGCTTCTTCCATCTTCGAAACATCTCCAGACTTCGCCCATCTCTGACTTTTTCTGATGCTGAGAAACTCGTCCATGCCTTTGTCTCCTCCAGGCTCGACTACTGCAACTCACTGTTTATTGGTATCCCTGGCAAAAACATTCAGAAGCTTCAATATATTCAAAACAGTGCAGCTAGGATTCTGTTGAGAGTTCGCAAATTTGATCATATTACACCCATTCTCCATAACCTCCATTGGCTTCCTGTCACCTACAGAATTCAATATAAAACTGCTCTCATTACCCATCAATGCTTGCACGGCACTTCACCTGACTATCTAAAGGACATTCTTGCACCATATTCATCCACCCGGTCTCTACGATCACAGAACAGTAATTTACTTCATATTCCTCGGACCAAATTGAGGACCATGGGAGACCGAGCATTCTGTGTGGCTGCCCCCCGCCTGTGGAACTCCCTCCCTGACGACCTGAGAGCTCCACAGTCACTGGTTGACTTTAAAAGCGGCATTAAGACTTTTCTTTTTAAGCAAGCCTATTCTGCCTCCACATGATTTTATCTTTGATCTTAGCTGTTATCTTTATTGATTTTACTTGATTTTATCACTTGTTTTATTTTATTTATTTTTTAAGCAAGCCTAAATCTACATGATTTTATCTTTGATCTTAGTCGATATTATTATTGATTTTATTTGATTTTATCACTTGTTTTATTTTTTACCTTTACCTTGTTACACATTGTAGCACTTTGAGATTTTTACTAATGAAAAGTGCATTATACAGTAAATTGAATTCATTATTATTATTATTATTAACAAACCAATTCAGTTCAAACATTATCAGTGACAAATTGAAATAAAATACATAAGGATTATATAATATAAAATACATTTAGTAAAGTTAATGATAAGCTAGTCTAAAGAGATGTGTTTTCAGGACTGTCTTGAACAGAGAAAGGGAGGTGGTGTTTCGAAGCTCTGTCCTCGTGCTCAATAAACTTATGATTTGTGTAATGCCCTAATTCACTATACAGTACTGTAATCTACTGTAAGAAATATATTACCTGACACAAAGTGTGCAGAGCAAATTTGGATGTTGCTCAGCGTTTTTCCCCCGAAGTTCTGGTTTAGGCTGGCAGCCACAGACGTCGATGTTCCTCTGATAACTGCTGAGTTACTTCACCTTGATTTGTGATCACGAGTGGTAATCTGTAAAACTGTAGGTTTTTCTCTCGATCTGACCGATGTGGACTGCGTCTAACCCGCTCTAAAGGCTGAGTTATACTTGCGCTTTGGTCCGCAGGCTGGAGCGCGCGCGCCGCGCGTGCAATCAGCCATGCGGCGAAATGCGTTCACAGTTTCGCCGCTATGTTTATGGTTGACGCACGGCGGCGCATGGCAAAGTGCTGTTCTTTTACGGACCAGCAGGAGGCAGTACCCTCTAAAACCTGTGCATATGTTGCAAGAAAGGTGTAGAAGAAGAAATCTACCGTAGAAGAAGAACTGTTTGAAATCACACAACAAAAACAAATAGCTTTCCGCTCGCGTGCTGAACTGTTGTCTTTATTTGCGGTTTTAATGCATGGAGTCAGCGGAGGAGAAAGCGATCACGTGACTTTTGGCGAAAAAACAAAAGAAAAGTCCGACTCCAGATCAGGAATGAAGGAGAATTTAATACATTTGTGTCACAAAACATTCCTCCATGCGTCGCGACGCCGTCTCCACGACCACAGCGGCGCAGACAGCTGCAGGCTCCGGCGTGAAGAGGGTGAAGGCTGTCGGTGGGGACCTGTCAATCAAATCGTAGCGCCCACCGCGCGCGTACTAGGCTTGCGGAGTTTCAAAAATTCAGAGGTGCACGACACGCGCTAATCCCACGCGCGGGGCCAACGCGCAGGGGCGGGGACTGCGATATTGCGTCACTTTTTGCGCGCGGACCCTTGCGCGCTGCGCGACATGTCGACTATAAATCTAGCTTAAACTGTCGGTACAAACACGCGTAGCTCAACTGTCTCTTGAGTTCCACAGTCGGTCCACGGGCCAAGAGGCAGGTGATCAGAGACAAATAGTTAAAAAAAATGAATCAGATAAATGAATTATTCCTGCATGAATAGATGAAGCTGAAACACCACAAGCTTCAGGGTCAGCTCATCGCCTTGTTACAAGTTCTGGAAGTTATAGCTCATTTAAAGGCAACATATTTTGTTGTATGTTACATTTATGCCCAACAGATTTTAAGCTTCATTTTATTTAGTCGTTTTGGGAAACTGCACATGCACTTTAGTTTTTGTGGTGGTTTTTGTTGATCTATATTTTGTGCAGACTTTTTCAATCTAAATAACAGATGGTTTATTTTTATACTTGGAGACTGAACACTTTATTAAATAAAGTAATTTCAGTAAAATTACCCCTTGTTGTTTTTTTTTAAAAATTTTATATAATAATGCAAAGCAACATAAGTTAATTTTGTCAAATAAATAACTATGATATCTTTTTTTGTTATATCACGAAATTTATAGTTTGCGTCAGAATGCTCTGAAATATCACAATATAATAATATTTGAACCATATCGCCCACCCCTAGTGTGAATAGATATTTTCTGGCTGAATATCAATGAACAGATTGTTCCAGTGTCAGGAGGCTGCCACAGGAAAAGCCCAATCCACTCTGGAATGTAAGCTTTTGCTTTAGCTATTTGATGTAACTGATAAAAACTGGTTTTGACAACTGAGGATATTTAAAAGACAAGAGCCAGTAGTGATCAACATCCCTCCTCAGAGACTAACGCATTCATTATTTAGGACAAATTAAGGAGTGAAAAAACCTAACTGCATTAACAAGCATTAAAAAAAATTGTTGGCGCGACAATGAGTTAACGTGCCGCCCAGCACTAGTTATATCGTGAAATTTATCGTTATCGTGATAATGCTCTGAAATATCACGATATAATTTTTGAGCCATATCGTCCACTCCTACTAGAAACTAATGGTTTTGTTAAGGGGTGCACCGATTGCAGTTTTTTGGCCGATCACCGATTTCTACAAAGTCTGATTTGGCGATTCCGATTTTGGCCGATACCAATTTTGTTTTATAAGCAATACTGTTAGATGTTGTCAGGTCACAATGCGCCTTCAAATTTCAATCTTATTTTGTTGAAAATCAGACCCTTGAACAATATTCTAGAAACAATACAAACTTGTTTTAACTGGTCACAAGGGTAGTGCTCTGAAATAAAAATGAAGTTTAGACAATTGTTGTTAAAACTAAAAACTAAAAATAAAAAATCGGTAAAATCGGTTTCTCATGCAAGCATTGACCGATTTCCGATTTTCCAAAATTAAGGAAATCGGGGCAGATAAGTCGGCCGGCCGATTTATCGGTGCACCCCTACAATTAAGTGACGGGATGTTTGATAGGCTGACAAAAAAAATTATGTCACGCTGCAATCGACCAGTACTACCTCAGCGATCGCCCAGTAGATCGCAATCGATGTAATGAGCACCCCTGCTGTGGAGCATAACCACTGATGATAATTAGCATCAGAACTTATACTTCTACCTTCAGGCACATCACCCTATCTGGCACATCACCCTATCTGACACTCTCTTCACTTCTACTACATTCTTTGCCAACTCCTCCTTCAGAACCACCCTTATTCCATTCTTCTTTATATCCACACCATGGTAAAATAGTTTGAACCCTGCTCCATTGCTGCGAGCCTTGCTGCCCTTCCACTTGGTCTCTTGGATACATAAAACATCTACCTTTCTTCTCTGAATCATGTCAGCCAGCTCTCTACCTTTGGTTGTCATTTTCCCCACATTTAGATTTGCAACCCTCAGTCCTACATTCTTCACTTTCTTCTTCTCACTCTATCTCCTGACATATTTTCCTCCTCGTGGTCTTTGACTAACAGTAGCACAATTTCAGCTGGCTCCCTGTTTGCCAACAGCACAGGTGACGGTTGTTGTTAACCCGGGCCTTGACCGATCTGGTATGGTTTCACGTTGATGAACTCGCATTATAGTTTTGGCGAAAGTCTTTTACATCGGATGCCATTCCTGACACAACCCTCACCATTTACAGTACACGGGCTTGGGACCGGTACAAGAGATGCACTGCCTTGGCTGGTGTAAACCGTGTAGTCTAAAGTATGAGAAAACACTAGCAACTTGTACACCGGCAATTACGATATTTATGATTTGCAGACTTTGATAAATAAAGTAAATTTTAAAGTTTCATGACGCGTAATACGTCAGGGCGCCCCGCCCCCTAAACAACAGAGCACGTCGAACGACCAAATCGAACTGTGCACACCCACCTGTCAGTACTAGTGTAACGCTAATAAGTTGCATGCATTACTAGCTAGCTAAAATGCTAAAAACAAACAACGTACGTCTCAGCTTCTCTCCATCCAGCTCTAAACTGCAAGTACAGACAGCTCAACTGTCTCTCCCTCCCACCACTCCGCTCTGAGCTGCCGGTGCTGGCTGCGTCTCAACCGCTCTAAACTGTTGGCACAAACAAACGCACAGCTCAACTGTCTCTTGAGTTCCACAGACGATTCATGGACCAAGAGGCAGGTGATCAGAGACAGATCAGTTAGAAAAAATGAATCATTCCTGCATGAATAGATGAAGCTGAAACACCAACAAGCTTCAGGGTCAGCTGATCACCTTGTTACAAGTTCTGGAAGTTATACTTCATTTAAAGTTGCTGTATGTAACTTTTCTAAAAATATATTTTTAACATATTTCTTCACTCTGTCACTATCTCCTGACAGACTGATGTTAGACAGATAATCTCTGAAAAAAACTATAGTCCTCTGGCTTCTCCCGGTGGTACTACAAGCATTTCTGAAAACCCACAGTGACCCGCCGTTAACCAGCCAATAAAAAAAGAGTTTGGTTTATGAACGAGCTTATCACGCCCATCCCCCGCCCATCCCCCGCCTGGCCCAACCCCGCTTGGCCAGTCACAAGACAGGCCATGCTGTGGAGGAGGAGCTAAGGAGGGTGAGTTGCAGGTCAGCCGAGAGCAAGGGGGAGGGACCAGAAAGGTGTCTCTGTTCAAAATTTTTCTAAGTCCAGCGTTTTCCAGAAAGTACATACTACAGCTTTAAAGGCAACATATTTTTGTTGTAGGTAGGGCTGAACGATTAATCGCATTTGTGATAATCTCGCGATATGTTAAAACGCGATTGTCTAATCGCACGGACTGCGATTTGACTGGTCACGTGACTTGGGAGTGAGCCGAGCCGAGCGGAGCAAAACAGAGCAGGAGGGATGGGGGACACGCACGCTCCAACACAGTTGCTTCAGGCTCGACAGAAGTCAGAAAAGTTAAAAATTCGGGTAAGTTAGCCCATGTAAACGTGTATCTGAGCTTAGAGGCTGAAACACAGAGACAGCGGTAGATAAACAGAGCGCGAGCTGGTCATGTAACCGGGCCCGTTGTTGACGGTGCCCTGTTAGCAGCTAGCTCAGCAAGCTAACGTTCTGCTTGAAAAAGCGCATTCATTATCTGATTTAAAAAAAAAAAAGTTTTGTCATTAGTGATATGAATTAATACAGAACCAGTAAAACACACATTTCGCGCAAGCTGATTTTTTTAAACGCGGTGTTTAATGATTGTTAGCTTTAGCGTAGCTATTTAATATATTATTTTTATTTATTTAACGTAGCCATTTAGAGGTGATGCAATTTCTCATTACGTGTATTACCAACCCTGGTCATGATGTCACGACTACTGTATTATACTATCCTTTTTATTGTCCGTTTTAAATAAAAATGTTAATTATTATGTTCAGTAATGTGAAGCTATTTAGTCATCACGTTTTGCATTCACTTAACGTTGACAAACTGGGAAAAGCTAAAACCTGTACATTGTTTTTAACTAACAAAGTGAGAGGATTTGTGAGTGAGAGTGGAGTATGTGAATGTGTGTATTTATTTTTTTATTTTGTATTACAGGACATGCACTAAAGCAGGGGTGTCAAACTCATTTTGATCTGGGGGCCGCATACAGCTTAATCTCATCTCAAGGGGGCCAGACCAGTATACTCATTCCAAAAGTCCACTCTTTTTCTTTGTATTAGTGCAAAGAAAAAATAAATTATAAAAATATTTAGAGTAAATTAATTGTCCTTTTACACTTTTACTCAGTTTAACATTTAAGTGCATTACACATTAAAAAACTGATCAGTGATTGCACGTTTTAAAACATTTAGTCAACTGTTTTGTTAAATACCCTGATGCATGCTCAATAATCCAGGTAGAAAAATCTAAAAAAGCTAAGTCTGGTCCTCTGGACATTAAAACAAAAAACACAGTTTTGTTAAAACACTTTTCTGCATGTTAAAAATGCATCAAACCCATCAAAATTTAGAAATGAATTTTAAATCCATTTTCCACATCTAGGAAGCAATTGTGAACACATAAATTGAGCTTTGAGCGTAGCTGTTTTATTAATGTTCATTAGTGAGAAGTTAGCTCTGATGGTGAGTGGTGAGAGAAAAACTGCAAATTCTGTCTTGAGTTGCCTTTGTAGCGGTGCCGACATGCGGCTTCGTGCACTCGGCCCATCTTTTAAGACGTGTGCGTAATTATTCTTCTAAAGACCTGAAATCGTTTCTCAAACTCCCTCAGCAACCCTGAAATCTTGTTTTTGTACTGTTTCACATCAGGAGGAACACTTGCTGCACACACGAAGACAGGGAAAAAGAGCAGAGCCACCGCTTGCTATCTGCTGCATCTCCCATTAGGGGTGGGCGATATGGCTCAAAAATTATATCGTGATATTTCAGAGCATTATCACGATAACGATAAATTTCGTGATATAACGAAAAAAAAAACAGAAATCAAATTTAGTTATTTGACAAAATTAACTTAACATGTTGCTTTACAGTATTACATAAAATTTAAAAAAACAAGGGGTAATTTTACTGAAATTACTTTATTTAGTAAAGTATTCGGTCTCCAAGTATAAAAAAAATATATATATTTTTCAAAATATGTATATTTTTTATTTATTTATTCATTTCAAATAAAAAATACAGAAATTTAATAGACACATGATACAAGACATACAATATAAATTTAAAATGAAGGGTGGCAGAATGAAGAGTATCTTATTCTAAAAAAAAAAGATCTGTTATTTAGATTGAAAAAGTCTGCACAAAATATAGATCAACAAAAACCACCACAAAAACTAAAGTGCATGTGTAGTTTCCTAAAACAACTAAATAAAAATGAATCTTAAGATCTGTTGGGCATAAATGTAACATGCAACAAAATATATGTTGCCTTTAACTGAAGAATAACTTTCACAAGTTGTAAAAAGGTGATCAGCTGACCCTGAAGCGTGTTGGTGTTTCAGTTTCATCTATTCATGCAGGAATGATTCATTTTCTGACTGATCTGTCTCTGATCACCTGACTCTTGACCGCAGTGAAGTTAT
>JBBPBX010026438.1:14678-38095 GCA_038048925.1 Garcialebias charrua | reverse complement strand
TGGTCTCTTTGTGTTTGAGCCACCTGAAGGGATTTCAAACGGTGTTCAATGATCAGACGTGTCTTAAAATGATAAAGATTTATTGACAGGCACAGATTAACAGAATAATCAGAGTTTAACAGGGAATAGAACAATTAATTGTGCACAAGAAATTGTGAGCATTTCAGACCTGTCCGCGCCGAAGGTCCCCCGAGAATGCTGACTTTCCTTAGTTGTTTGTGTGATAATATGCGGCTTGTTCTGGTGTGTGATTCGCTGTTCTACTGATAAAATCTTGGTTGCCGGGACAACGGTTACGAGCCCTCCGGGTCTCATACTGCCCTGTTTAGATTCCTTATTGTGTGTGTGTGGCTTCTCTTTTGTCTTTAGGACAGAAAGAGTTTGATGTATATATGTTTATATCTGACTGTACCATGGACTTTTATGTGTATGTGCCAGTTTGTATGTATTAGTATGTTACTATGTGTGTTTTTATATTCTTTGGATGTTCTGTGGGTCAGTTTGACTTTTTGGGCTTGTCCCAGGAATGTAGACATCCCTGTTTGGCCTACCCTGTGTGCTGCTTTCAAGCTGGACAGAAAACACGTTTGCACAAACCTTTTTTTAATACGGTACATTGATAATACTTTGTTTACAGCACACTTGTATATTGGTTTCAATCCGTATATCCTTCAGCACCCTCTCTTGACCTATTAAAATAGGTCAAAATCACCTGCACGACCCCCTTGGATCCTCCAAAGAGGACCCCAACATAACCACCAAAAAAAAAACCCCCCACAGAACCAAATCCCTTACACCACTTCTACAGTTCAACTCCAGTGCGAAGCACTCACTGCTAAAAATCCATCTCAATCCATCTCAATCCAACTCCATTTACCTCTATCTGACTCCAAAGTTACTCCCCAAATCAAATGCTAAACTAATACACATGTCCCAAGACTACATTGACCTAAACTACAAAATCCTAAAGGATATGCGCAAATTGATTAAATGTACCAGGATAACTGTCCCTCCACCTCAAGTCCACCTCATCGCCTCTACAGGTATCTGGTTTCAGCCAGACGCAGGTGCTCACGTCCGTCTGGCAATGAGCTGAGTCTGGCCTGCACCAAGGGGAACATAGTCCCATGGTCATCCACCCCTCCGGAAGCAATCATCCTTGAGATCACTGCTCTCGCACACGGCGCAACACACCCCATAAACACGCAAAATAGAACACGAATAGCCAGCAGAAATGCTAAAAGCTTGAACAGCACCTGAGTCCACGACCCACTAGTGAACCAAGACATCACATCCCACTGTCCAGCCGGTGCATCCTCCGCTTTCGCCTTCTGAAGTTCTTTCAGCTGTGCCAGGGCTGCTGTAACCCGCGCCTGGGGGTTTGTAGCCGTTTCATCAGGTATGTAAGTACAGCAGGGGTTCCTGCCGATGATCACACATACCCCATTCCTAGACGCAGTAAACAAATCCAAAACCACTGTACGACGGAAGGACACTCTCCTCGGGGCCCTCCGCTCCGCAGAGGTGCTCTGTAATGCCCGAACCGCCTCATAAATGAACATCCCAAAACGGTAATGTAAGACTTCCACGCGCATCCTATAAGTCCCCACATCTGCCCCCGGAAAGAAGCGACGCTTCCACTCTCCCGGAACCTCTGAACCCCACGTCGACTCAAGCTGTGCCACGCCAGATGTCCACCTCCGTCCCCCATACTGAGAACCATTAGTCAAAGACGCCATAACTGAGCCGTCAGTAACCGCCACCGGTGCACAAAGTCCAGTCCAGTCGGTGGGCAAGGTCAGAAGCACCTCATGTCCACACAGCCAGGCTAGATCCTCTACAGGATACGTATCATCCCTTCCGGGTACACCTGTGAACTGTACCCCTGTGTGGTACACCGCTCGGCACCTCTCAGTGGGCAGTGACCCCACCACCACCTTATAAGAGTCTTGATGCTGAATGCGGTGCACACAGACAGGGAACTGTCCACAAGATGTCCAATCAGCAAACTGACCCGTCACCACCGGCTGCGACAAAGTACTTGATTCGCACCTCTTAGGTTCACATTGCAGGTGTTCTCTAACGAACCCTCTGGCTCTGATCTGGAGTGCACAGAATGACACCCCCTGCTCTAATGCCCACATCTGTAGGGTAGGTGCTGAGAGAGGAAGCTACATGTAGATGTAACACGCAGAGTCCTGACGCTCTCTGGCTAAAAAGTGTGCATACCTGTACCAGCTGTTCATCCGAAAGCTAGAAGACAGATTCAAGGTTAGATGATCCCTATCCTGCACTTGAGATCACGCTCCGGGGTTGGGGACGTCTCTCCTGTCCCTCGGATGGGTGACAGGATGACACCTAGGGCGACCTGGTATAATACAGTTAAGTTCCAACACCAGAATGATGGAAACCAAAATCAATGACACCATACCCCCTACCATAAAAAGCCTGTTATGTCCCTCAGCCATGCTGAACCTAATCAGAAACCTTTCACAGTGTCTCTCTGTGAACCCTGAAATGTGATGAAATACAACAAGGTAAATATTATCACATCTGATTTGCATGTCTTTATAAACCTGGGGTGTCGTTTTATTTGTAAAAACTGTTTTGTTACTTTTGGTAAGAAATGAACACTTTGAGGGTAAAAAACATGTTCTATATTGTCTATATATATAAAAAAAACTAAGTCTGGTCCACTGTAAATTCAGAAAAGAAAAAAAACATGCAAATAAAATGTATGAAATGTTTCGTCTTTCGTAACAAACAGTTTTTCAGTCTAAGATGCTATATTCATCTAAGTCTTAAAACTTGCACCCTCTCAGTGGATCAACATAGAGACTTGTGGGGCTCCACATGTGATTCTGCAGAGATTTGATTGTGTGTTATCCATCTGTACAAATTGCCTTCTAACATCCAAGTAGCTACATATGCACTGCAGCGCTGGTCCTCTAATACCATATTTGCTCAATCTAAAAAAAAGCTAAGTCTGGTCCTCTGGACATTCAACAAAAAAACAAAAAAACAAAACAAAGCAAAAAATTGTAGAAACGTTTCGTCTTTCGTCCGAAAGACTTCCTCAGTCTGAGGTGCTGGGTTCAGCTCAGTCTTATAAATAGCACCCTCTCACAGTGTTACACAACCAGTTGGCTGATGACAGCCTGAAACCAGCTGCTCACATGATCAAGGAGGACCATCAGCCTAACAATGGATCGTTAGCACCCTGATGGTTGTTTGCTATTCACAGAGGGCTGAGTGATACCAGCAATCACAGCATTGTAGGAGGGGGACAGTTGAACCCGGAGGCCTCCACCCCTGTTTAATGATGGGCGGTTTCTTTTCACAAAGATGGCCTCCTTTACTCCTCTCTCAAACCATCGTTCCTCTCTATCAAGGATGTGAACATCTTCATCCCTGAAAGAGTGACCGCTGGCCTGGAGATGAGTGTAGACTGCAGAGTCCTGACCTGATGATGTTGATCTTCTGTGCTGGGCCATCCTTTTGGCCAGTGGCTGTTTAGTTTCCCCGATATAAGACTGATCACAGCCCTCCTGACACTGAACAGCATACACAATGTTACTCTGTTTTTGCCGGGGGACTGGATCTTTGGGATGAACCAGTTTTTGCCGTAATGTATTTTGAGGTTTAAAAGCCACTGGGACGTTGTGTTTAGAAAATAAACGTCTCAATGTCTCTGAAACCCCTGCAACATATGGAATGGCCACTGGTCTGGGTCTGGGTTCCTTCTTTTCACCTGATGGCTGGCTGGGTGTCTGTCCAAAGTTCTGGTCCTGTTAATTTTTCATCGTGTCCCATCCCAATCCTGTGAGTTATATTAAAGTTGACTCCTGTCCTGCTGGAATCCTGAAAAATGTCCTCCTCTAATTGACACCAAAAACATTAAGGTTCACTTCATTCCCTGTTCAGTTCCAGTCCAGAAAAACACTCATCTCGAAAACTACAAACATTCACTACAAACCCCTCAATCTTTCTGCCGAGGGACATGGGTGTGCAGCTTGTTTCAATTATTTTGTGTTGTTTGCTTCTTTCACATTTCATGAAACATGAGTTCAGTCTTGCTGTTTTACAAGTTAACAACTCCAACACTCGTCGTTGCTGTGCTCCGTGTGTGAGGAGGACAAGAGCAGTCATTATTTCTCTGTCCAACACTTTGATCTGGAGAAAGATGTCTCAGCCTGTGAGACTGTTTCTTATTGATTTAAGTCCATTGGAGGATGAAGACTTGTGTTCACTGAACTTATCAAACTGTAAAGCTGTANCAGGCTAGATCCTCTACAGGATACGTATCATCCCTTCCGGGTACACCTGTGAACTGTACCCCTGGGTGGTACACCGCTCGGCACCTCTCAGTGGGCAGTGACCCCACCACCACCTTATAAGAGTCTTGATGCTGAACGCGGTGCACACAGACAAGGAACTGTCCACAAGATGTCCAATCAGCAAACTGACCCGACACCACCGGCTGCAACAAAGTACTTGATTCGCACCTCTTAGGTTCACATTGCAGGTGTTCTCTAACAAACCCTCTGGATCTGATCTGGAGTGCACAGAATGACACTCCCTGCTCTAATGCCCACACCTGTAGGGTAGGTGCTGAGAGAGGAAGCTAAATGTAGACGTAACACGCAGAGTCCTGACGCTCTCTGGCTAAAAAGTGTGCATACCTGTACCAGCTGTTCATCCGAAAGCTAGAAGACAGATTCAAGGTTAGATGATCACTATCCTGCACTTGAGACCACGCTCCAGGGTTGGGGACGTCTCTCCTGTCCCTCGGATGGGTGACAGGATGACACCTAGGGCGACCTGGTATAATACAGTTAAGTTCCAACACCAGAATGATGGAAACCAAAATCAATGACACCATACCCCCTACCATAAAAAGCCTGTTATGTCCCTCAGCCATGCTGAACCTAATCAGAAACCTTTCACAGTGTCTCTCTGTGAACCCTGAAATGTGATGAAATACAACAAAACACAATTTAACCCCCTCTCAGTTAAATCGGTAGAACCTGAAAGAGTGAATGCACATAACACTCAATGCATGCAAATCTTACAAAATCTTCTTTTCTCCTCTTTTTTTTTTTTACACAGGAATCACGGGATCATCACCTGCAAGGCAAAATCAGTCTTAAAATGAACACAACACCGTTCTACTGCTTTTTAAAAGCAGCGTGAAACCTTACACCTTGAAAATGAGTAAAACTCCCAAAATTTCATTGTTCAAGCTTAAAGATTGTAAAATGTGCCTCAAATATTAGCCCGTCCACCGTAACGGTAGAGCCTGAAAGTAAAACCTTGGGTCCGGTTGTAAGCAAAAGTATGTGTTGGTGTTTTGAACTTGACCTCTAGCCTTAGGAAAATAGTAAAAATGTTGAATGTGAATAAAAGTTAAACTATAGCGGCAAGTAGTTGACAGCTAAATCAACTCTAAGCTAAGATTATTAATGTAAAGTATACACTGTAACACTAACTCAAAAAGTCAAAGGTCAAGTCTAAAATCTGATTTTAAATGTGTGATACTTTAAATGTGAAATTTAAAGTTTAAAATTTACTGATTTATCCCAAATACTGACACTCTTAAGAATCCAAGAAAGTAGAAACCCCTTCGAATTTAGCAACAACACCCGCCTTATTAGTTCTTTAAATTTCAATGAAACACCCTGAACTTTGTTCTCCTCAGATCTTGCTGACGATGCACTTCTTCCGAAACAACTTAGATGTTGAACCGTCGCCACCTCTCTTTGGGCTGCAGATTGCTGAGGATAATAATAACCCAGTTGGGACTATGTTCCATTCCCCGATCCACTGGCAGCAACTGCCCCAACCCAAAAAGGTGGATGCCTCTCTCTCTCTTCGGCTCCTCTTGCTGTTACTCTGCCTTTCAGCTGCCCCCTTTCCTCACAGGGTGACAAGGCAGGGAGCTCTATGCAGCCAGGGGGAACTTCACTTCCCTATCGTTCTGGTCTGCCCTCAGAAGTAAGCGCAAAGATGCTTTTCAGCCCACAGCAAGAGCAAGGATGCTTTTCAAGATGCTTTTCCACAGCAAGAACAAGATACTTTTCAGGGTGCTTTCCCACACGAATTAAAACACCTCCTCCGGGACAGATGACTTCCATGCATGAGGAAGTAAACCGTTGAAGCAACAGAAGCCCACACCTTCCTCGATCGCAGCTTTCAGGAATGAAGATGCAGGAAGGCTCACCCACAGCGCGTGTGGACCATTCACTCCAGGTGCAAAACCAGAGCTGTTATTTTTTGCAGCTCCGTCGACCCGATTTATTGACCTGCGATGCTCTCCTGCAGGTGCGCACAGGTTGAGATGAAAACACTGGCCCGTCCACTCTAGCTCGGGTCACTCTCTCTTGGAGACCCTGAGAAACACCCAAGGTGCCAGTGGACCTTCAGGCCTCGCGTCCTCAGGAGTGATGGAATCAGGGATCTGTAGATGGAAACTGGACAAAAAACCTATTAGCATTTCAATGTACATTGCATGTGACATTTTAACACTTTCTTCCGAGGGCCATTTAATGTTCGCTATGGCCCTGGAAATGACCTTCCAGTAGGTAACCCATAAGGGGTGAAACCTATACCCCCATTCACAGAAGCTCCCACAGCCATAAGGGCTATTTGTTAGAGCTTCAAGCCAATTAATTTTAGTCTGTGCACAGATTTTTGACAATTAACTTTCATTTGTATGTGTAACCGTTAGTCTCTTCCCTGTATCTGGGGTAATAAATCAAACCAAAAGCATGCTTGAGACCTAAAGTCTTTTCAACCTTCTGCAGATCTGCAATTTTTAAATAGGTACCGTTATCTGATCTGATTTTAGCAGGAAAACTGTGACTATGAATGTAATGGTAGATTCAACATTTAATCACCGTTTTACTGTTTTCTCTTATAGCCGGCTAGGTCTCCAGCCAGCCGGTAAATGTAACCCGCAAACCCGTAAATATTTGAATCCTTTACCGGTCCGATCATGTCAGTGTAATCGATTAATATCTCATGACCCGGTGTCATCTTGGTCCGAAATTTTCCTTGTTCGCGCAGCGTTCTCATCATTTTACAGTTATAGAATGAACACATGGTGCATTCTTTCACAAACAATCTGATCAGATAATTCAAATGTGTGTGTGCCACCAGCTGACATCATCTGGCGTCATCTGGCGTGCACCCACATGCGCAAGTCCGCGTGCCGACTCAAATTTTTCTTCTTTAGGCTCCGTGGAAGGACCCATCTTCCATCTTTAGGATGAATCCACAATCCATCTTTTTGCCCTTCAGCTCCATGGTCCAGTCACACTGTTTCTTTTCAGGAGCCGCCCCTGTCTTCTGAGGATATGTAGTAGTAGTAGTAGTTTCTTTATTTCAGATACAATACAAGATCCATATATGTATATAAAAAGAGTAAAACATAAAAAAGATTAAAAAGCTTTCCTATAAAAAAATAAAATAAGAATAAAAGACTAAAAAGCTTTCCTATAGAGGCTCATCCGCCAATGAGTCCCCAAAATAGAAAAATATCTCACAGAGCTTAGTCCAGGGTTGGTCAGTGTAGTGATGATGCAGTTTTCAGATACAGACAATCTACACATGCATCTATACATGAGGTTACGCAGCACCGCTTGGCAGGTAGGCACACCTGCATCTGCAAACATTTTGCTTGCACTGCTCCATCGAGGTACCCTCAGCATCATTCGAAGGCCATCATTATATGCCACAGTTAGTCTATACATACTGCTCTTTTTATAACGTCTCCACAGGTGAGCGGTGTACAAAGGAGTGCAGTAGGCCTTAAAGAGTTGGATCTTAACAGATGCTGAGCACATTCCAAACCTACGGATCAGCGTGTTAGCTTGACCATAGAGCATACGGCATTGTCTGTAAATGTCTCTATCATCTGACAGGTCTGCAGTCAAATAGTGCCCCAAATATTTATATTCATCACTGACATCCAGCCTGTTGCCCGACAGAAAGAAGTCAGGGAACATCAACTTGGAGTCTTCTCTGCTCCGCACAATCATGATGCTGCTTTTCTTCGCATTATATTTTATATCAAAGTCACTTCCATAGTCAGAGCACACCTGCAGCAGTTCTTGTAAGCCAGCAGAATAGGGACAGAAGATTACTAAATCATCGGCATACATAAGATGGTTGATGACCTTATTTCCCACCCTACAACCTGTTCCACAGTCATTTAAAAGCTTTGACAGGTCATCCATGTAAACATTGAACAGAAAGGGAGACAGGATGCTACCCTGTCTCACACCGTTTGAGACACCGAAGGGGTCCGATACAGAGTTTCCCCATTTAACATACATTTGTTGGTTTGCATACCAAAAAACAAGAATCCTCAGCAAACATTTGGGGACACCCCTCTTATATAATTTGTAAAACAGCTTTTCATGATTTACATAATCAAAAGCCTTTGAGGCATCAATAAAACACATAAAAATGGAGGTGTGGTGTCTGTTGTATAAATCTAAAATTTCTTTTAAAGCAAAGATGCACAAGTCTGTTCCATGTTTACGTTTAAACCCAAATTGATTGTCAGAGGTCAGCAGAAATCCTTCCAGTTTGTTCAAAATAGCCCTCTCCAGCACCTTAGATAAGGTGCTGGCCAGGGCTATAGGCCTGTAATTATCCCTACTGTTAATTCTACCAGCTCTATCTTTAACAATCGGAACTAAAATGACAGACAGTAATTTGTCAGGTAGAACTCCATGAGTTAAAAAGCCCGTAAAACACATTGCAAGTAGGGGGCATAATTTCCTGCTTGCATATTTCAGATGCTCAGCAGATACCCTGTCTGACCCACTTGACTTGTTGTTATCCAGCGTCATCACAATCTCAGAGATTTCTCTTGGGGACACAACCACATTTTCATTTCCATCAATATGTCCAACCACAAATGAATTACTTTTAACAGCATTAAAAATATCTTCATAATGTTTCCTCCATAGATCAGTGATCTCTGCTGCTCCGCTCACACCATCAATATGTGTTGGTAAAGACCTTTTATTATTACTCATCTTTTTTATTTCTGTCCAGAAATCTGTAGGGCATTTACTTTGTAGCTTCCTAGCCAGTGATTCAGCCCTGAGAGAATTCTCATGTCTTTTAATGAACCTTAAGGCATATTTAAATTTTGCATTTGCCTCCTTCATGTTAGCAAATAGAGGACCACATTTAGCTTTACCTGATTCAACCCAGGCTTTGTAAGCCCTTCTTGCCTCAGTGTGAGACTTCTCAACATACTCATTCCAGCCTAATTTAGCTTTGTAGTTCTTGATTTTACACAGATGTCGACCTGAGATAAGCAGAGAATCCACAATCTGTTCATACAGTGAGCACAATTCAACTCTGTGCTGCAGATTCTGGCAGTTGATATCCGTGCACGTTACAGCAGATTTAGGCAGCTCAATGTTACTCAGCATGGTCTCACTCTGGGTGAGATATGTGCTGATGTCCCCTTCCTTTAAAGTGGACCAATTAATATGTACTTCAGGCATATCACAACTTACAGAAGTAAGAGAAGGCACATTGTCCAGATTTATAGAGAGGGACAGGGGCACATGATCATATGTAGACAGCTCATAATTAATTCTCATTGAATCAATGGTGTTATGAGCATCACTTGTACAAATGCAATGATCTAAAAAGGAGGTGGTATACCATGCCTCACTGATGTAAGTATAGCTGTCCCTTGGCAAAAGTAATTCACTAGAGAGTGAGAGACCATTATCCGAGCAGAAATGTTTTAAATGGTTTGCAAACGTAGACCTTTGATCAGAGAGGTCAGCATTCAGATCACCAACAATAAAAAGACTGCTTACTGCATGTTCCTGTAAGAAAGCCATGATATAGGCCAGTCTATTTAAATATTCAAACTCATTCTCTGAGCACTCATAAGGAGTATACACGTTCAGTATGGTGATTGTTTTATCCCCATCACAGAACTCAAGTCCTATCGCCCAGTCAACATTCAGCCTGATCACTTTGATTTGTTGGTCAAGTTTCTTATTCCAAAGCACCGCAACACCACCAGGGATTCTGCCACGGAGTATCCCATCACAACAGTCAGTGGTGGATTCCCCTGCTCCATAAAAGTCTTTATGAATAGAGTTTAAAGGGATTGTGACATGATTTTTTTACTATTCATAAAATTGCTCAAAATATATATATTTTATCATTTAAATATGTTTGTTTTTGCAAACAAAATGATAAATCACTTTAATTTTGCTTTAAAAGTAATTTTGAACTTCAAGCCGTGTTTAATCATGGGAAATCCCATTACACGCGAACGCACCATATGTGATGTCACACTGGGCAGAGCTCTGGGCTTGTCACAGTGCGCAGGTATGAGCAGCTCGACATGAAGGAAGTCTGATACAGCATCAGACCTAAATTAGATCCTGTTGTTTCTTGTTCCATCACCCAAACAATTTTCTGCTTCCCAAAATGAAGACAAATAGCTCAAATCTTCACATAGATTGCTAAATTCGTCCAGTTTTAAATTGTCCGCTATTAAAGACACCACAGCCCTCTGCCCAGTGTGACATCACATATGGTGCGTTCGAGTGTAATCGGATTTCCCATGATTAAACACGGCTTGAAGTTCAAAATCACTTTTAAAGCAAAATTAAAGTGATTTATCATTTTGTTTGCAAAAACAAACATATTTAAATGATAAAATATATATATTTTGAGTAATTTTATGAATAGTAAAACAATCATGTCACAATCCCTTTAACCTTTCCAAGTCCTGCTTAGATAAGAATGTCTCCTGCACACACAGTATATCACAGGTTTCTAAGAGTTTGTTGACAACATGACGGCGAGATTTATCTGCTTCGTCCTGCCCGACGCGCAGACCCCGGACATTGTATGAACTGATATTAAGAGTCATGTTGATTAATTATCACCACGAGCGCTTGCCTCGCTGGAAGCCTCGAGAGGTGGACGCACAGCAGGTGTAGCGCCAGGTGCAGAGCTGCCTTCAGACTTCTCCACATGAACACTCGCCTTTAATTTGCGAGCTTCATAATATCGGCGGACATAAGTTCCTGCTGGCCAAAGCTGCGCGTCGTACAGTTCAGAGACTTCTTCACATTCAGCCCTCACGTGAAATGACCCAAATCTGCTATTTGTTGACTCTATTTTCCTGCACGTCACAGATCTTCCCAGTTTATCAGAGAGATAGGCGCGCAGGGTATCCTCATCTACCTCTGGAGAAAACCTCGTAGCAAAAACACTCACCAGTCTGGTTTTAATCACTGGGATGTTTCCGTCTGCTCCGGTGCCAGTTATGCCCAATTTTCTCCGCAGCTCCTTTTTCGGGCGGACCTGCAGAGCAGGTTGTGTCGCTGTGTTGTCCCGCTTGCGTGCACCTCTCTTTAACACAGTACTCCATGATGGGGACTGAAGTGTGGCGGTCAGAACATCACTTGGCCCAGGAATGCAACATTCGGAGCTTCCCGGAATGTCAGGAGCAGGTGACGTCACTTCCCGTGTCTCCCTGGGAATCCCCCGCGCAGGGGCGTTGGCCCGTCCAGCAGCGTCTCCTCGGCCCGGAGGTGCGCGCGTTTGTAGTTTCTCCAAAGCGGTTACTCGGAGCTCCATGGCCGCTGTAGATGTCCTCACGTTCTCATTTTCACATCTCTGATTATCCAGAGTTGCTCTCAGGTTGGTTATGTCCCAGCTCAGCTGTTGAACTCTGCTGAGGAGCGCAGATGCGTCCATATGTTCAAATCCAACAGGAGGCAGTTCATCCAAATTGTGTGACACAAATCTGGGAATATTATTGCCGCACTCATTAAGCACTTTTAAGCAATCTTTGACATTATTGGCGTCCTTCTGAGGCCCCTTGTGCTTCACACAACGAGTTGAAGTTGGACACATTTCAAACAATATCCGCTTGGACTCCTCGATCCATTCAGAAGAGAAATTGTTTGACACCAGCAGAACAATTTCATCGGTGGCCAGAGTTCTCATTTTAACAACAATAAAGTTCAGAAGCTCATCCTCAACTATTACTTTACCATCTGTCGTTTTGTACACACAGATTTCAGATTTTGTCTTTGGATGACCAGCTCCTCCAGAACGAACAGCCGCACCCAACGCACCAGACGCCATCTTGCTTATGACCACAATTTGATTCCAATTGGTTTGTCCTGATGCTCCTTCTGTTGTTAAATCCGCCAAACAGTTTCCTCTTGCTGTTTAGGACGTATCTCTGTCATGCCCGTTATATTTGCGCTTGCTACTTCTGTTGGTAACAATAAGGTTGTTAGAAGTGCTCATATCTGCCTCATGTATGATTCGTTTCTCTCCACTAAGTGAGTTCAATGTGTGCTGCATCGAAAGTCTACACAGAGCCCTGACCTCTGCCCTCTGTGCTGACTTTGTCCCCCTCGCAGCTTTGCACACACCCGCATGTTAAAACTAGGGTTGGGCATCGTTTGAATTTGAGCGATTCCGATTCCGATTCTTCGTTTTGATTCTGATTCTTTTCGATTCTCGATTCCGATTCTTTTTGTAGGCGGGGTTAAAAAAAGACATGTCAATTCAATTCAGTTCAGTTTATTTATACTGTATAGCTCCAAGTCACAACAGAAGTTGTCTCAGGGCACTGAACAAAAAACAATCAAATATAAAAATAATAAGTTAACAGAAACTTTAATATAAAAATAATGGTAACACTATTTATCTGAGGAGACTACTTTGAGTTTAACTCCATGTTATAAAAAAGCTACAGTAGTTAGCCAGAGTTATTTCAGGATGAAATAATTTGAACTTCTGTTTGAATTTAATGCTATGAACTTTTTCCTTTTTGTTACATTTACTATGAATTTCTCACAGGGCAGATTAGAGCCAACATGGACTCACCAACATATATTATTATTATTATTATTATACATATAATATTGTCCAGTGTCTGATGCTGCAGTCATGTTACTGAGCTCCCACTGATGGGCTAACCTGGTTCCACCAGCAGCAGCAGGATCCTCAGACAGAACAGCTGGTGGGATGTCCTGGTATCTGCAGCCCTCTCTCCATTTGTTTCTTCATGTACATGGAGTTGTGAAATTATGTTGTGCCTCTTGCTCAGCAAAACGCTCCTCCAGTAGAGACTTTCTGGACAGACTGCAGGAAGTTCCTAAACAACCAATAGGGTTATCAGTATTATCAGTAAAAAGAGATTATTAAATCATTTTTAAGACTGAGAATGTGTATAATTATTAGCTCTGTTGTTATTGCCTAACTAACCTATGTTTATGTTTAACCTATTCAATAATTCTTCAAACTGTGACATTCCCTAATGGAATGAAAGAGAACATAAACAGAAATTATATAATACTGAAAACTAGAGACATTTAGACATTTTAAAAGACACAGAGAACTTTAAATGGATTAAGAATGTTAATAAGTGTTGGATTTGAGTGCAATGTACTGTAAGTGCAATCCATGGTTGAATTCACATCTGTAAAGGGATGCAACCTTTTCACAACATATGCTGTAACAGTTCTGTGTCTCTCTTCATTCAGTTTACACTGACGTTTTTACCTTGGACACTGGTGAACACTGTGAAGCCATTGCAGGTCGTTTGTCTAAGAAAAAAAATACAAGCTAACGTTAGCATCGTGTTTGTATTTGAGCTGACTTACCGCTTTAAGCGGAGTATAACTTGTTAGCTGCCTTAATGTTGGTATGAGATGTAGTTTATAGTTTATTTATTTACCTGACGGAGCCGAAGAGGTAACGATTAGCGAAAAGTTCGGCGGAGCGTTTTGCAGACGGACCACTCTGTACTTCCGGTCGGATACGAAGCGAAAATAATCCGGTGGAGCGCGTCAAAGACGGGACACTATTTTACTTCTCCACCCTCCTTTGCATGATAGAAAATTATTGCAAGTGCTACACTGACCTGACTGGTCATTTTATTAATTAGTAAGCTTTAGATCTCGGGGTACACTTCCAGTTGTTTCTTCTTCGTTGGGTTTCGGCGGTGGCTACTTCCGGTCGGCTAACTAGCATCGAACATAGGAATCGCAAATTAATATTTTGAACAATTCCGGGAAAACCGGACAGTTAGTCCCGGTTCCAAACGATTCTCGATTCTCGATGCCCAACCCTAGTTAAAACCCTGATCTGTTACACTGCAAAACCAGCGCTGCGCTCTCTCCTGTTGACAGAAACAACTTTCATCACAAAACACCACGTGTCCCTCCTGTAATTGTGCATCCTCCAGACCAGGGGCCTCATGTATCAACCGTGCGTGCGCACAAAAACATTGCGCACGTCACTTTCCACGCAAAACCCCGTATGTATCAAAACTGAAATGAACGTGAATATCTGCGCATCCACGTACATTTCCACGCCAGCTCCCCTGCTTGCGTACGCACGTTTCTGTGGTTCTTGTTCCTTTGGCGACACTTACAGGTGCTTCTGAGAAACTGAAGCCCCACAGTCTGTGGTTGACTTTAAGAGCGGCTTGAAGACCTTTCTTTTTAACCGAGCATACTCTTCCTCCTCATGATTCTACTTTTGATCTTAGTTGATACTGTTGTTGATTTTAACTGTTTTATTATTTGTTTTATCGACATTTAATTCTGTTGCACTTTGTAGCACTTTGAGATTTCCATTAATGAAAGGTGCGTTATAAATTGAATTCATTATTATTATTATTATTATTATTATTATTATTATTATTATTATTATTATTACTATTAACTGTTCATGATGTGAAAATGATTAATATTCCCACCAAACACACGATTAACAAGTACATCCACATGGACGCGCAAAGTTGTGCAAAAAATAAATGTAACAGGAACGGATACATTCAGCCTTACTGGAGGATATAGATAGTGTAACACGCAGAGCATTTATTTATAAACAGATATAATTCTCTGATCTAGGATATGGCTTATCAGCCGTTTTCAGAAATAATCATTTTTCAGTTTGGCACTGCTGCGCACTGGCGCAACACAGGGGCCGCGCATCACGCGTGCACGTGCAGAAACTGGGGTTCCACAGGAGCTTAGAGGGAGCTGGCAGGTCGATCAGGGCTGTGCCAGTCCAGTCCACACAAAGCCGATTCATGTCCAATGGAATGGTCTCATCCATATGATCCCAAAGGCTGAGTTATGGTCGCGCTTTGAGCGCGCGTGCACCCTCGCCGGTGTTACACGGCAGTGGAGGTGTGTCATTATCTGTGTTTATTGTAGATGTCTCCAAAATGACACGTGAAAGTACACCATTTATAACTTGTATGGGAGTAAAAGCTTCACAGACAAACAGATTGCGCACAAGGCTGCAGCGCGCGCTTTGGAGACTCCAACATCACGTCATGTCATGAAAAGTCTCCACTGAGACGCAGAGACTCGTTTCTTCATATCATCTATTAAATAAACGAAGATCTATGTTCTAGCAAACATCCAAGTAAGTTCCTCTGTGTTTACAGTAATTATGGTAATTAACTCGTGCGCAAAGTTAATATTTTCACTCAGAATGAATGAATGAGCCGGTGGCGCACCTGACAGCAGCGTGCGCGCACACGAATACCGGCACACAATCACTCGTTCTTTGCGTGATGAACACAGTTTATTACTATTCTTACTTAGGATGTTTGTCCTCACTCATATTATATTAAATCCATTGTTTTCCTGAATCTAGAAATGATTTCTGATCGCGCAGGGATCAAACAAACATGTCCTTCACACATGCCACAGTAAAAATGCCAGTGTTAAAATCTCAGGTGTAGTGTTAAATAAAGAGTGTGAGTGTTGTTTTAACATCACACAGCTTTAAAAAAACACTGCCTGCGTAATATTCGTCATATTTGCATTGTTAAATTCCAGTGCTAATTGGGTGGTGTTGCTTTAAGCCCCGCCTTCGCGTAACGTCTGCAGGGTGCCTTCTACTTTCTGTCGTGTTGCCACCAGTCACTGGTCGATATGGCTTCTGTTCGCACACGAAAGACACAATTCTTTCCTAAAGGTAAGCTAAATATCTGTACATGACTATTGTTTTGTTGGGAATGTGCTTTTTAGTTTGAAATATTGGCGATGTGTTATGTAAAAAGCTAACATTGCAAACAGCTAGCTTCAGAGGAGTTCATTTTCCGTAAGGTTACTCAAAATAATAATAAAAAAAGGTTTTAATCCAACATAAATGTCGAATGTTTTCAACTATTTTACATAATTTATGGTTTCATTGTGGCTGTTGTCTGGTTCGTCCTGTTGCTGGGTAAACTTTTGAGACGGAACGCAAAAGAGCGCGAAAAAAGTCCACCATAGAGCTCCGTAGATTAGACGTAAAGCAATTTTTGACGTAAATCCAAACATACGTTCTGCACCACATGTACAGTTCTGTATTACCAAGCACTTAGCCTATCCTAACACAGTGCCCTACATAATAAAAAAAACACACGTATGTTTTTGAGCCATAATGAAGTGAAAAAAAGAGTTAATGGCCTATATTTGCTGGTGACTCGTATTCTTACGTCCATCCTCCGTATTCCGTATTGCGTTTACGACGTAAAACCGACGTCCGCCTCTGTCTATCCGCCGTACTCCGTTTACGACGTAAAACAGCGTTCACAGTACAGTACTGTACCAGTAGCAAAGCAAGTCACGTTACGGACTGCGGTAAAGTGAGCCTCCACTCAGCTCCGTCAGCCCTCACTAGCGTATTTGTGCACGTTTACAAGATACGGTAATGCTGCGGCGACTCGCTGCATGTTGCTTTTGTTGTCGTACGGCTAGCCGGCAGGGAGTGGATTCTGACGACTAGCTAGCTAGCTCAACATTCTAGCTTGGATAAAGTTTAGCTGAAAGAGCTAACCGTGTTCAAAGTGATAGTGGAAGGGATAAATAGCTGGTTTTTAATATCTGTAAGGTGTTGTTAAAGCTTGGATCTTGTCCTTTTTGTGCTCTGCAGAAATGCTGTGTTCAAGTGGCATCAGACAGTCCAGAAATGGGTTTGTGTTCCAGTAACAGATGACTGCTATGATTACTTGAAATTCATGCACGAGGGTAAGTTGAGTACTAATTATGATGTTGTAGCAGCTGCCATTAAATGAAGTAAGCTTAACGTAGTTTATCTCAAATTATGCCCAGAATGCTTATTAATCAACCCCTGTCTTTGTTCAAGTAATAATTAAGTCATTATTTTTCATAAAAATGGTGATGTCAAACAATATGGGTAACTTTAAAGACAAAATGTACCATTTCAACCACCAGTTCATTGTCTGAAAATGCTATTCAAAATATTTTCTAATTATAAATTTAATTGGCTCTTACAAGTTCTAACCGTATGCTATAAATTAGTTAAGGTGTGTATTTTTTTTCCTTCCAGTTTATGCTAAATTCAATTTGTCAAGTGAAATATGTGTAGACCTGAAAGACTCTTCTGGAGTTGATGTGGATTCTGACATTTTTGATGAACTCCTGAGGTCTGCAACAGTATCTTTCAAAAGTAGTCACTAAGCACTTTGGTAAGATTTAAAAGCATTAAAACAAGTGTTCCTTCTAATGCATTTTAAAAATATATAAATCAAAAGTTAAGTTCAAGTTGTAATGTCTTCTAAACTTTATACAGTGGGCGTCGTTGACGAGAGTGAGGTAACAGACGCTTCCTTCAGTTCTGAGTCAGCCTCGTCACTTGAATCTTCAAGCTCAGCAAGCTCATCTACAGTGATCACAGAGAAGACGACTGGTTGAAGGACCACCTGATGGCAAAACATGTGAGTTGTGTCAAGGTGGAAAATAGAATGATCCATTTTAAAATTCATTCATTTAAAGGCAAGCTAAAAGTAGCATCAGTCCATCCACCCACCCATCCATCCACCTACACACCCATCATCCATACCCACACATCCATCTGTCCATCGATACATCCATCCACACTTCCATCTATCCACCCATCAATCCATCCACCCACTCATCCATCCGTCCAGGCGTCCACCCTTCCATCTATCCATCCTTCCACCCATTCATCCATCCACACATTCACACATCCATCCATCTACTCATCCATCCATACATACATCCACGCTTCCATCCATCCATCTACTTATCCTGTTGTCCCTTTCCAGGTCAGGGGCAACTGGTGCCTATCTCCAGCACTCACTGTACGAGAGGTGGAGGACATCCATCACAGAGCTAAAAGTAAAATAAAATATGGACAGCTAAATAGCACAAAGTATGCAGAAGTAGTTTGGTTGCAAAAAAAACATACTTAAAAATAAAAAAACAGGATACCAGCCAGTCAGAATTTTCTGGATCTTGCAGTGACATTCTGCTCGTGTGTACAGGTGGCTGGCAGGTTGCATGTTGAGCTGCAGCGAGTCAGTGGAGCTGTTCCTGTGAGTCTTTCCTGGGCGGACGAGTCATCAGAGAATTCCAGTGAATGTAGCTGCTACGAGGTCATGGACACCAACGGAGAGATCGTCCACATGTCCAAAAGGCTCAGCTGCAGGGTAAGAAAGCCCACACCTCTTGGCAGGTTACAACAAAGACTTTAAAAGTCTTTCCTTCTGAGAGAATCGTTGTTTGTCTCGTCCAGGTGAGGATCAAAGAGACCACGGGGCTGCCGCTCAACCTGTCCAACTTTGTCTTCTGTCAGTACACATTCTGGGAGCACAGCAAGCCCACCGTGGCTCCTCCTATGGTCAGCCCTGACAGACCTTCTTCTCGAAGCTCTGACGCTCACTTCACTGTCCAGTTTGATCACTGCAAGGTACAGGAAGAGTCTCTGATGCCTCGATTCTTGTCAGTTTTATTTTCAAATCATCTTTACCCTGACCCTTCTTGTTTTCTCCAGGACTTTGTTGTGCATGTGACAGATGAGATTTTGGAGTTCATCTCAGATGGAGCTTTGGCCATAGAAGTGTTTGAATGAAGGCAACATTTAAGCATAGACCGAATATGCTATATGATCTGGACCAGTCATCACTCATCTTGGATCACTTCCCTAGATTCTTGGATACACCAGGCTTGGTGAGAAACTCTGAGATTTGATTAACCGAACTTTTGAATTGGGTTTTTTAATGGTATTTTTTCTTTTTTTTAGATTGAGCAGGACTTCATCATGCTCTTTGGAGAAGACATCTTGGGGAAGTTCATTGCAAGATGGCCAACATTCTACAAACCAAAGGTCATCACTGTCAGCAAAAGCCTTAGACAGAGCGTTCCACTGGATGACCTTCTGTCTGCTCAGGAGGAATCACGTGATTATGGTATGTACTGATAGATATGTTCAACAGTCTTTTCTATGTATGCATTTTCATGTCGTAATTCTAATGATTGCTTGTGTTATGATTTTATCAGAATGGGATAGCGACTTGGCAGCCATTCTCCTGCTGGTTCATCTATTGCCTCCAACCCCCAAAGGGAAGAAACGTGTAAAAATTAGTGCAACTGAGGCAGCTCATCGTGTTGTGAAGTTCATGAAGTTCATGAAGGTATGTTTTTCACATGCATTATTGCGCTTCACTGAAGGGCGAGATACACTCGAGCGTCCTCACGATACGCCAATACGCAGCGTACGTACGCTGTGGCAAAAGCGTAGCCCCGCGTAGCCCCTCAGGGCAAGTACGCGCAAAAGTATTTTTTTACTACGCATACGCGATGCGCGGTGTCTGACCTAAACTTCCCCGGCGCCGGACTGTTTTGTATGTTACACAAATGAAATAAATTCCTCTTCTTTATCGCTGATCGGGCCTTTTCTTTTGTTTTTTTGCCTAAAGTCAAGTAACCGCTTCTTCCTCCGTTCACTCGATGAATGAAATGAATGAATTCAGGTCCTACCTGGGTGCGCGATGTTTTATATATTCCCTGGTGGGCTGTGGTGGGCTGTGGGCTGCAGGAAAAGCACTCCCTGTTATTATTTTTATTTCTAAGAGAACTTTTTATAACATATATAGTAGAAAGACCGTATCAGAACACCGCAGAAGTCTGAGCGAGCTGCTCATGATAAGTTTCACTTAGAGCTGACTGAAATCTGTCAATCATTTCAGTAGGCGTGTCAAAGTGACCAATCAGCAGCTCAGTCGAGTCCTCTCCGTGCTCAGCTGCTCATATTACAACAAGGAGAACGCGAGCGTTTGAAAGCTGATAGTTTCTGAAAGTATAGAAGCGAAAACATACGCACAAAATATGCGCGCATACGCGCGTATACGGAGTCTGCTTCAGTGTATCTCGGCCTTTACAGTAAATTGATCTCAGTTTTACAAGACTGTATAATGTAAAGTCATTATTTGTTTTTATTTGTATTATAAATTTATAGTTAATTTTGGAGGGGATGGGAGGGATCAAGGTGAATTTTATGACGAAATGGGAAAAAAATTGGTTATGGGAACATAATGTCACAAAGAATTGTATGAGCCTATTAGAACTGATCTTTTCACTGAAGCTCACAGGAGTTTCCTTGCAAGTCACATCCACTTTTGTGGCATGGTCACAGCTAAAGGAAGGTGGAAAGTGTTCTTAATTTGTTGCTTGTGAGGGTCTAAAACCATTATTTCTAATGTGCTGTCTCTCAATCTTAGGTGGGGACAAGCATGGCGACATTCCTTGGCAAAGTTGGATCTGCACAGCCCTTCCTCCTCTGCGTTGGAGAAAAGAAGAGCAGTATTCAAAAGTTCTACATCATCCTGGATCAGAAGCCCATTCCTTGTGTGGTACAGACTGCAGTGGCTGCCTTCGATGAACTTTTTAAGGCGCATTTTGTGTTTGCTGTGTCCTACGATGCAACCCTACTCAACTTCTACAAATTCATCCAAACAGCAGTTTATGGGATTGATGCGGCAGCAACAAAGGAGAGCCCCAGAGTCAAGGAAATCAGAGTGAGCATTAACAACATTTAAATATGCCAACATGTTTCATTTGTAAGGTTCAGCACAGACATTCTTCAACTCTTTTTCAGCATTTGAAATTTAGTCATGCTTTGTATCAGGCCACAAATTGCGTTTGAAATGTGAGGAACATAGCTGTTCATCAGTTTTTTTACACGTATTCTGGGTTCAAGAAGCACTTGGTGAAAGCACATGGAGACACTATTGCCATAGACTCTGTTCATGTGGACAATGTTGGAACAGATGGTGTTGAGACCCATGATGTTTGTGCCGATGACCCGTTGAGTACTACTTCTGTTCGTCAAGAAAGTCTTCCTAAAAAGTGGCAGTTAATGGACATGTGTAGCTCTGTTGCCCAAGTTCAAGCAGCTGGAGTTTCTGAAAATATTGTGCAGTCTTTAACTTGTTCAATGGAAGAGGTTGTTAATTATGTTCATATTCAAGCACAGGATGCTGTTCTTGCATGTTTTTCATCTGAAGTGAATGAGCAAACCTTAAACAAAGTCAAATAATGTGTTGAGAACATGAAAAATCTATTCACACACCTTAACACTGAAACAAAGAGGCAAAGGTATATATATATATTTTTTTTTATGGAAAATTGTTGAACCAATAGAGCATGTTCTTGGAGTGTGTTATGATACACATTTGCATAAAACAACAGGTGTTTACAGTCAAATTCCTGTTAATGACAAATTTATGTACAGTATGTACCTATTTTAGGAACTGTTGAGTCATTGTTTACTAACGAAGAACTAGTACTTGCTTTCAACAAGTAAAGAGCCATAAAGATGGGATCTATAGAGACATCAGTGATGGTTCTTATTCCAGAAATCACTCATTATTTTCAGAGCAAGAACATGATCTCCCAATAAATACTGTACAGTTGTATTACGATGATTTTGAAATGGCAAATCCACTGGGACCCAAAAGGGGTTCACATAAACTTGGCTGTATTTATTTTATTTGTGACTGCTAAAGTCATTTAGAGTGTTTAGATGATCATCTGAATACTTTCAGAATAGATGGTGGATGTGTTTGCTATTATTTGTGTCGCTAATCTGATATACTGTATTATCAGCCTTATGACAGGCAATTTTCGGCTGATAATGATGAAAGAAACATATTGTGCCCCGCTACTGTTTTATATGAGCTGAGCATCGAAGGTCTGTAATACTGAAATGGGTTTAATAAAAGTTGAACTTTCCATTTCTGAGTATTTTTTTTTTGAAAATTTTTTCCCATTGGATTTGGTTGATGTTGACACCTTGTGGTGTCAATCATTTACCTTTTCAACACCGCATTATGTTTATGATTAACACTGTTAATGTGAACATTAACAATGTTCAGTGTTAATCATAAACATAATGCGGTGTTGAAAAGGTAAATTATTGACACCTTGTGGTGTCAGTCGTTTACTTTTTCAACACCGCATTATGTTTATGATTAACACTGAACAGTGTTACTTTTAACATTATATTTTAACACTAACACTGTTGCAATGTTAATGTGACACTAGCGATTGTTGAATATTAACAATGTCTGGTGTTAATTTAACAAAAAATGGGTGTTAAACTTTTAACACTTTCGAAAGTGTTACTTTAACACCAGCTGACTTGGACACATATAGACACTTTTCCGGTGTTAAAATTAACACTGAGGGTGTTAATTCAACACTGGCATTTTTACTGTGCAGGAAGTAATTTGCATCTGTTTAACATATGTAAATGTAGGCGTGTCAGGGGAGGTGTCTCACGTGCGCTCAGTTCCACGTTCATTGTGATGTACAAAAGGAATGTGCGTGGATTCCGGTGTACGCACAGTTTGATAAATCTGGATTTTTTTGTGCGTAGACACTTTTCTGGATTTGACCGTACGTCACTTTTCAGTAAGAAATCCACGCAAGTCTTTGATACATGAGGCCCCTGTTCTCACCTACCTGCAGTCTCCTCACTTTTGAAACAATAGTTCTAACTCTGTCCCACTATGTAGATGAGAAGTTCAAGTGTCTAACTTCTAATTCCCCTGCTTCCCTTATTTATTGATCCTGCCTGAACTGAGTAATGGCTAAAAGTATGAAGCTTATCTTTAATCTAGAATTTCACTTCTACGACCTCATGCATAGCACCTTTACCTTTCAATTATCTATTGTATTAAGCCAGACTCACAAAGCTGCATTCCCTCAAGAAAAATGCCATCAGGTAATTAGTTTTTTTTTTTTTTAAACCTGATATGAATATATACTGTGACACCAGTTTACCATGTGAAAACATTTATAAGTGGATCCACCGACTGTGGAGCGGTGGCTGAGCACTGTGGAAGAGATATTTGTAATGGAAAAACTCACTCATAAATTAAGACTGCAAGAGGCGCAGTTTAACGAAAAGTGGGGAAAATGGACTTATTACAGAAAGAATACACCACCTTCTTAACTGGACAATGAGAGCACTGGAAAATTAACCATTGATTAAGACTGTATGTATATTGTACTTCTTCACTGCAAATATTTTAAGAAAATTGCAATAAAAAAAAAAAAAAAAAA
>JBBPBX010026438.1:0-14459 GCA_038048925.1 Garcialebias charrua | reverse complement strand
GAAGTTCATAGACAGTCTCTTGCTTGAGTGACAGCACTTTGCTTTTGCCCCCTTGAGTGTCTTTATGTCATTGTTGTTTTTGCAAAGTGTGTTGAGTGATAGTTCTTTCAGCCTGTCAGCTGTTGTTCGCAGAGAGTCACGGTGAACCGATGTCAGTGTCAACTTTACACATTCAACCTTAATTGAACCTAAACCGATAACCCAGTCTCCTGATATCAAATGCAGGTGTTACGTGTTTTTTTTAAAAAAAAATTTATCCTAGCTCATGGGAAATTACATCATGTGCTCTGTAAGAGGCCTGCTTGTCTCACCTCCCCCCTCCACCAACTGTGTGTTGTCAGGCTATACAAAAAAGGTAAAATAAAGTCAATATGTAAAGAGGCCATATAAAAAGGCCAATTAAGTACGGGACCAGATTTTAACCCTTGTGTTGTCCTGCGGGTCAAAAGTGACCCGCTACCATGTTTAGCTATAGAAAAAATACCTTAAACTATATTTTTCCAACTTGAAATTTTATGACTTTTCCTAAAGTGACCCCATCATTACAAAAAAGTGATACTTTGTTTTTGTTTAGGTTTCCATGTGGGCTGTACACCACTAGGGTCCAAAGACCGTCCTATGGGTCATTTTTGACCCGTGAATTATAAAGGCATTTAAACACCAGAAAAAAGTTCAAAGGCCACACACAAACTCTCTCTAACACCCCCCCCCCCACACACACACACACACACACACATCAAAGACACTAGAACTTGCATTTGACCTGCACCTGCACTCTTGATCTGCAGTTAACCCCTCACATCACACTAGCTGCCAAGCAAAACAAAACAAACAAAAAAACAGAAGCCTCTGCAGCCATTGTGGAAGCTGTTCAGAGAGCTGAATCTTATCCTGATCCACCTGAGGCTGCAGCTGGGTCAGTCAAAAGAAAAAGGTGCCAGTTCTGCCCCTGGAAGAAGGACTGCAAGACAAAAGCTGTGTGCTACACATGTGAGAAACACATCTGCAAAGCAAGAAAGTTCATACTCAATAATCCAGGTATCAAAAGTTCATACTCAATAATCCAGGTATCAAAAGTTCATACTCAATAATCCAGGTATCAAATCTTAAGTATGAACTTTCTTGCTTTGAACCACTTTGGCTGTGGCTGCCTGCCTGGGAGGAGTCGACGAGGGACAGGACGGCCCCCAGAAACCATCTAGGCTCCAGCAAACTGGTTGGTCCACATAAGTTGTTTACGGCTTGGTGGGAGAACATAAGTGTGCTGGACTACTCTGACTGAGGAAGCCCTCTGGACTGAGGGTGAAACGTCTCTACTAAAAGAAACTGTCCATCAGACATCTGCAAAGCCCATTCTCACGTTCACACATACTGTCCTACATGTGATAAATATAGTAGAAGTTGAAAATTGTTCACAAAATCAAGCAACATTTTGTTTTGTTGTTGTTATGTCAATGTCAATGTCAATTTTATTTATATAGCACATAAAAACAACCGAAGTCGACCAAAGTGCTTTACAGTTAAAAATAAAATAAAATAAAAATAAAAACAGAGTAAAATGCATCTAGTGCCACTAAACATAATAAAGCTATCAGTAAATGCAACAACAATAAAATCTGCTCAAAATTTGATCTCACATTCTGCGAGGATCAAATGCCAAGTAAAAGAGATGAGTCTTAAGTGAAGATTTAAAAGTGTCAACAGTCTGAGCGGTCTTTACTTTCTCAGGTAAACTGTTCCACAGTTTTGGACCAGCAACCGCAAAAGCCCGATCACCTCTGGATTTCATTCTGGATCTGGGGACATCTAAGAGAAACTGGTTGGTAGACCGGAGTGCTCTTACAGGAGTGTAGATATTAATAAGATCACATAAATATGACGGGGCCAGACCTTTTAAGATTTTAAAAACAAGCAATAAAATCTTAAAATCAATTCGATAGCAGACCGGGAGCCAGTGAAGGGATGCCAGGACAGGGGTTATATGTTCATATTTTTTAGTTGAAGTTAAAAGACGAGCTGCTGCGTTCTGGACAGATTGTAAACGATGCAAAGATGATTTGTCTAAACCAACATACAGTGAATTACAATAGTCCAAGCGAGAAGTAATAAAAGCGTGAATCACCTTTTCAAGGTCTCTGAAAGAGAGACAAGACTTCACCTTGGCAATGAGTCTTAGCTGGAAGAAACCGGATTTAACTACAGCATTTATCTGTTTGTCTAACTTAAAAGCACTATCAAAAATAACTCCCAGATTCCTGACATTGGAGTGGCTGTATGAAGCCAAAGGGCCAAGAACATTTAGAGTGTTACATTTGCCAAAGCTGATGGCTTCCGTTTTATTTTCATTTAGATTTAGAAAATTAAGTTTTAACCAGATTTTAATGTCATTCAGACAGTCCAGGAGTGAATCCAGTGGAGTGACTCTGTCTGACTCAATCGGAAGATATAACTGTGTATCATCAGCAAAGCAGTGAAAAGGAATGTTGTGTTTTCTAAAAATGGACCCCAAAGGCAACATGTACAAATTAAAAAGCAGTGGACCTAAAATAGACCCTTGAGGGACTCCACAGATCAAAGGAGCTGGAGATGAAGAACAGTTCCCTAAATGAACAGAAAAACTTCTGTCAGTCAGGTAGGATCTAAACCAGGATAAAACTGTGCCTTTGATACCGACCACGTGTTCCAGTCGTGACAACAAGATGTTGTGGTCCACAGTATCAAAGGCAGCAGAAAGGTCTAAAAGCACTAAAACAGCAGATCCTCCTGCATCAACAGTTAAAAGAAGGTCATTAAAAACTCTTAAAAGGGCTGTTTCTGTGCTGTGGCCTGATTTAAAACCTGACTGGAATTTTTCACCAATGCTGTTGGCAGTTAAAAACCTCTTAAGTTGATTAAAAACAACTTTCTCTAAAATTTTTGACAGAAAAGGTAGTTTTGAAATGGGTCTATAATTTAAGAGCAGTGCTGTATCGAGGTTCTTCTTCTTTATGAGAGGCTGCACCACAGCATGTTTAAAAGAAGCTGGAACGCAGCCAGATGACAGGGACATGTTAATCATGACAAGAACTAATGGTCCAAGTGCGCTAAAAACTTCCTTAAACAGTCGAGAGGGAACACAGTCCAAAGGTGAGTTAGAAGGATGCATGTGATCCACAATGTCCTTTAAAACAGTTAAAGTCACTGGTTCAAACTGTTCAAAGGAAGCTGAGGATGGAGGGAATGAGGATGGATCTGTGTAAATTTGTGTTGAAGAGGGTCTCAGAGCAGTGATTTTATCTATAAAAAACTTAGAAAACTGTTCACACAGTGCAGGAGATTCAGCAACATGACCAGCAGCATCACAAGGATTTACAACAGAGTTAAAAACATTAAAAAGAACCTGCGGTCTGTGACTGTTGTTTGAAATCATGTTAGATAAAAAAGCTGTTTTTGCAGCTTTAACAGCACTCTGATAATTTGACAGGCTGTCTTTAAATAAGTCCAGGGAAACCTGCAGTCTGTCTTTACACCACTTCCTCTCAGCCCGTCTGCACAGGCGTCTGAGCGCGCGCGTGTGTTCACTCAGCCATGGCTGACATGACTTCCTCCTTTTGATCTTCAGCGGAGCAACAGAGTTCAGAATGTCAGAGCATGTGGAACTAAAAAGTTCAGTAAACTCATCCACGCTGGACACAGAGCAGAACTGAGAGAAGTATATACACAGAGCAGAATATGAGAGAAGTATTTTTATAATTCACTTCCTAAAAAATATTTAAAAAATAAACGTGACAAAAAAGTTCCAGATTGTTGACTGTTTTTTCCCTTTCAATATAAATAATTCAGAAATAATTACTTTACATTTATATAATAGCCATAATAAACCTTTACTGTGTAAAAGAAAACTGTTTTGACAGTTGGTTTGTGGTAAAAAAAAAAGTGTAATACTGTTAACTGGTGATTGTCTTTTTGTATTGTGTAACAAAAATACATGATAAAAAAAAATTGAGATGCATTGATAAATAACAGGTTGTTTCATCGTGGAAAATGGATTTTGGATTTAAAGTTCAATAAAGCTGCTTTATTTTGGGTCTTTGGTAGTGTGGGTCATTTTTGACCCGTAGGACAAGGGGAGTAAACAGAATGTTAAGATCGCACAAGGGTTAAAAGATATATCTGTCCTGTCTCTATTAGCATTTATCTCCAGCTAATGCACATGTCCCATCTGGTTAGTACAACGGATAAGTTACACTAGAGTTGAAGCAACAACTTAGTTTAAAATCAATTTGACCTAAACCCAAGAGTTCACCACCTCTCACTCACAAACCTCATCTCCCGCTTTACAGATCCCCTTGTTCATCTAACTGATAAATTGTCAATCTCTTAAAATCCACAAAATAAGCTTTTTCTGCTCTGTGGCTGAACTTGAACCTCCAACACTCGTGCATGTGGCGAGGTATGACTGCTCTTCTCCACAGCCTAATGCTGTTTTTTTTTTTGTTGAAATAGCGTACTATTCTCTGTGTCATCTAATTTCTGTACAGCTTGTGCCATTAAACCTAACTGCTCATACCTTTGAACGAGTTTTACCTGTTTACTATACTCCTTAGTTAACTGTTTACGCTCTAATTATCTCTGATCCTTCTGCTTTTTACATCTCTCATTGTTTACTGCCTGTAAAATTCTAATTACAGCTTGAACTGTTTCTAATTATTATTATAACTATTATTATTATTATTATTACAGGGAACCCCCGATTTACGAACGAGTTTGGGACCTAAGAACGGTTCGCAGGTCGATCTGTTCGCAGGTCAGACCTTCCGTACACTCGTCACTCGGGGATGTCCTGTATTTTTTTTTTTTTTTTTGTGGTACCAAGTACAGTACGTACTTCGCCTATCCTAACACACCTAACACAGTGTAATTAATTAATACAGTACAGTAATAAAAATATAAATTAAATAAAAATATAATTTCTTACTTGGAGGTGGTCAAACGCAGCTGCTGCGTCCCGTGTTAGCTTCTGGAGCTAGCCAGGCCGGAGGTGTTCGCGCGGCGGCCTGGCACGATCGGCGATAAATCTGCTGCTGCCTGAGACATCCACAAAGTTCACAGAGACGTTTCCAGCTAGTAATTAATCCATATGAAACGATCCTGGTCAGCAGTCTTCAAAAGCCGGCTCCCGTGTTAGCTCCCGTGTTAGCTTCTGGAGCTAGCCAGGCCGGAGGTGTAAACAGGCCGGCCGGAGGTGTTCGCACGGCGGCCTGGCACGATCGGCGATAAATCCGCTGCTGCCTGAGAGATCCACAAAGTTCACAGAGACGTTTCCAGCTAGTAATTAATCCATATGAAGCCATCCTGGTCACCAGTCTTCGTCCGGCTCTCGGCAGCTAACCTAAGATGGCGTCCGGTGTTCTACATTAATTTGTGACCGGAGACCCCAGTGACTGAACCTAAAATAGCGTCCGGTGTTCTACATTAATTTGTGACCGTGTAAACTGAAGACCTACTTCCTGTTGCCCAAGATTGCTCAAAAATTGCTCAAAAATGATCAGAAATGATCTTTTTTATCATAATTATTATTTATAAAGCCTTTAAAACAACCAGAACATGAAATTAAGAACATTTAAACAAAAAAAAAAAAAATTTTTTTTTTTTTAATACAATAATGTCATATTTTTATTAAATATGATACGTTCGTAGGTCCGGGACGCCGTAGGTCGATGGAGTCGTAGGTCGGGGGTTACCTGTATTATTATTATTATTATTGCTCTCGTAGAGTTTCTTGTCGTTGTTCTTTGACATTTCCCTTAATGTGTGCCATACTTTGTTTTATCACAAATCCAATCACTCAAATGTTTATTCTCAAACACGCTCAGATTTACTGGGATCTTGTTAAAAAACACAACTGAGAGTCTGTGGCTCAAGGCCTCTGGGATCAGACTGACTTCTGTGTTGGTGAACAGCCCCCTCTAGCGAACAAGATATGGCACACCATACACAACTGAACAGAAGACAACATTAAACACACACTCTCTGAGTCCACACAACGTAAAGTATTTTAAAATGAATTAAACAGAGAAGCAATCAGCACCACCTCATGTAATTCATGTGTGTAACACCTCCCTCTGGTGGATGAATTAAACAGAGAAGCAATCAGTATCACCCCATGTAATTCATGTGCGTAACACCTCCCTCTGGTGGACACAACTGGACAGAAGACAAATTTAAATTCACACATCTGAGTTCACATAGCTAATTAATAATAATTCAAAAATGCACAAATTGAACATAAATGGATCCAACCCCCCTATTTATTCTTAAACACAAAGAAAAAATTAAAGAAATGACGCACAAAACATTTTAAAACGAATTAAACACAAGAAACAATCAGCACCACCCTAATTAGACCTCCCAGGTCTAAACCCCCAGGGCGAATTCCACGAGTCAGTTTGTAAGGCTGACACAGGCACCCTGAGGTGGCGTGCTTTTCCCTGACAGACCTTACATCGGTCTTGTCTACACCCCCAGCGCGAATTCCACGAGTCAGTTTGCAAGGCTGAGACAGGCACGCTGGGTGGTGTCTACCACGTGACTGCGGTGAGTTCCCGCGAAGCACCGAGACACGTAGGTTCACTTCCAAAGTGACTTCCGGCGTGCCCCTTTGGCAAACACCGGGCATCGGGTGAGACGTACGACGTCGAAACAAGCGGCAGTGATCAATCTGGTCACGAAATCCGCATCGAATTCCGGGAAAACCCTGAACGCATATTCGTGTTCCAAAGATTGACTTCCAGCTACATGACAATCGAACGCACCCGGAAACGTGGAACGACAACAGTCTATGAGGTTCTGCCTCCCCCTCCGGCAACCCGACGGGAGTTATCCCGCCCCTGTGAAGCCGGCGGCAGCAGAATGCAACTCACGAACCGAACCGAACACGTTTGTCCCCAAAAAAGTAAGTAATAAAATATTTACAACGAGCACACGACAAAAAAGTAAGTAATAAAATATTTACAACGAGCACACGACACACACGAAGTGAAACTAAACGAGGACGTGACACACACGCACACACATACGCGGCTCGGCCTGTACACCGAGCGGCGGGGGAGCGCCCCGCACCCAAACGAGTGTCTGGTTAAACTGTAAGCTGTGCCAGGCCGAATCCAGAGTATTTTAACTTAAATAAGTGATCTTTATCACGAGATTGCTTTTTTGACCAGAGTGCATAGTAATTTGGATAGTGGCCAAATTGTCATGTTAGAGTAATTCACGGTATGACTCACCTTAGTTGTTGTTCTGGAGCTCCGATGCACTCAGTTCAGGAAGCAGTCGTCGTCCTTCCCAATCAGACAGACACGGCTGTCAGAACGTCGGAGGTCACCATTTGAAGGGATTTCAAACAGTGTTCAATGATCCAGACGTGTCTTAAAATGATAAAGATTTATTGACAGGCACAGATTAACAGAATAATCAGAGTTTAACAGGGAATAGAACAATTAATTGTGCACAAGAAATTGTGAGCATATCAGACCTGTCCTCCTGAAGGTCCCCCGAGAATGCTGACTTTCCTTAGTTGTTTGTGTGATAATATGCGGCTTGTTCTGGTGTGTGATTCGCTGTTCTACTGATAAAATCTTGGTTGCCGGGACAACGGTTACGAGCCCTCCGGGTCTCATACTGCCCTGTTTAGATTCCTTATTGTGTGTGCGTGGCTTCTGTTTTGTCTTTAGGACAGAAAGAGTTTAATGTATAATAATAATAATAATAATAATAATAATAATAATAATAATAATAATAATAATAATAATAATAATAATAATAATAATCATTTTATTTAAAAGCGCCTTTCAGGACACCCAAGGACACTTAACAAACCAATACAGTGCAAACATTATCAGTGACAAATTGAAATATAAAAATACATGAAGATTATAAAATGCAAAATAATAAAAACACATTTAGTAAAGTTAATGATAAGCTAGTCTAAAGAGATGTGTTTTCAGGGCTGTCTTGAACAGAGAAAGGGAGGTGGTGTTGCGAAGGTCTGGCGGTAGGGCGTTCCAGAGGTGAGGGGCAGAGCAGGTGAAGGCCCTGCTCCCCATGGTGGAGAGGTACCATACCATACCATACCATTTTATTTATAAAGCACTTTAAACAGGAACAAGTCCACACAAAGTGCTGGACAAACAAACACGCAACAGGCAACACAGACAATGAAGTACAACACGAAAAACATAAAAACATTGCAGATCATAAATCAAACGATCCAATACAAATCAGCTGGCATTGAAAGCGATGGAGTAGTAGTGAGTTTTTAACCGGGATTTGAAAACCGAGAGGGAGGGGGCCTGTTTGATGAGCAGCGGTAACTCGTTCCAGAGTCTTGGGCCTGCTACAGAGAACGCCCTGTCACCCCTGCGCTTAAGGCGAGTTTCTGGAACTATTAAGAGTACCTGATCCTCTGACCTCAAAGCACGTGGAGGGACATATGGGTGTATCAGATCCGAGAGATAGGCGGGGGCGAGACTGTTCAGCGATTTGTAGACATACATGAGAATTTTGAATTGGATTCGAAGATGAACCGGTAGCCAGTGAAGGGAGGCCAAGACTGGTGTAATGTGCTCTCTTTTGCGTGTGCTGGTTAAAAATCGGGCAGCTGCGTTCTGAACCAGTTGTAATCGTGCAATGGTGGCTTGACTGACGCCAAGCAGAAGGGAATTGCAGTAATCCAGCCTAGATGTAATGAATGCGTGAATCACTGTCTCCAGGTTGTTTTTTGATAATATGGGCTTCAGCTTAGACAGACGCCTCAGCTGGAAAAAACAGGATTTGACAATCATGTTTACATGACTGTTGAGTTTCATGGAAGGATCCATTATCACTCCCAGATTTGTGACTTTTTGTTTTTCGGACAGGGGTAGAGCAGACAGGTCAATGCAGTGGTTTGAGGTTGTGTCATTGGGAAGGAACAATATGGCTTCCGACTTCTTATCGTTGAAGCTTAAGAAATTTAAAGCCATCCAGTCCCTGATGTCAGCCAGGCAGTCGAGCAGAGGTTGAATAGAGCCTGTACCATTTTGTCTTAGGGGGAAGTAAATTTGGGTACATGGAGATGTAGTGAAGAGGAGGATCTGAGAGAGCGTGATGGGATGGAGATTTGCAGGAGGTCAGATAGATAAGGAGGGGCAAGAATGTGGATGGCTTTGAACGTGAGAAGTAGAATTTTGAAGATGATGCGTGATTTAACCGGGAGCCAGTGGAGCTGCTGCAGGACAGGAGTGATGTGGTTATAGTAGGAGGTTTGAGTGATGACACGGGCAGCTGAGTTCTGGACCATCTGTAACTTGTGGAGAGATTTGTTGGGGAGGCCGTAGAGAAGGGAGTTGCAGTAGTCAATACGGGAAGTCACAAGGCTGTGCACCAGGATGGCTGTGGAGCGGGGTGTGAGAGAAGGACGGAGACGGTTAATATTACGGAGGTGGAAATAGGCAGACCGAGTAATATTGTTGATGTGTGAAGTGAAGGAGAGAGTGGTGTCGAGGATGACACCGAGGCTCTTGACCTGAGGGGAGGGGGATAGAAGAGAGTTGTTAAGGGGGACGAGAAGATGTTCTGATTTTGAAATAGAGTTTTTGGTACCAACAATAATTATTTCTGTTTTGTTACTGTTTAGTTGAAGGAAATTGTTAGAAAACCAGTGATTTAGCTCAATGAGACAGTCGGTGAGGATGGAGGGTGGGTGGGTGGAGTTAGGTTTTGATGACAGGTAGAGCTGTGTGTCATCAGCATAACAGTATATATGTTTATATCTGTCTGTACCATGGACTTTTATGTGTATGCGCCAGTTTGTATGTATTAGTATGTATTCGTATGTTACTATGTGTGTTTTTATATTCTTTAGATGTTTTGTGGCTCAATTTGATTTTTTGGGCTTGTCCCCAGGAATGTAGACATCCCTGTTTGGCCTACCCTGTGTGCTGCTTCCAAGCTGGACAGTAAACATGCTTGCACAAACATTTGTTAATACATTGATGATACTTTGTTTACAGAACACTTGTATATTGGTTTCAATCAGAATATCCTTCAGAATATCCTTCAACTTACACGGTCATCTATCTGAGTTCCCCAACGCTCAAGGTTCTACTTTCAAGGACCTAGCTTCCCTGGCAAATAAGATGAAGGAAAACATGGACAAACGGTTCAGCTGCTTTGTTGATCACACTGATTCTAAGTTTTCACCCCTCGTTGCTGCTGCTTGCTACCTTGACCCGACAGTTGCACCTGAAGCAGTCCATGAAAACGAGCAAAGTGAGGCACTTCTGGGTAAAGCAGAAGAGTACATAGCTCAGCTGGTGCCACCTGTTTTACAAGAAGATGAGGCTGAAGATGAGAAGTCAGGGGAGGAGGGAGAGGGATCACAGAGAAAGCGGCCCAGATTCAAGTTTTTGCTGAGTCGGCCATCTAGATCTGGCTTCTCAAAGCCGTGTGTCAGGCAGGAAATGAAGAAATTCAAGGAGCAGCTGTCACAGTCTAGATACCAAGAGACTGCCCTTGAATTTTGGGCTGCTGTTACGGCTGGCTCAGGCCGAACACATAAACGGGACACAAGACACAAGGAGGCAGAAGAAAAATTAAAAAGCTTTATTGAAAAACTCCCCGACTCCTCCCTCCAGGTGCGGAGTGCACCGTCTTCTGGCACAGGGTCAGGAAAAAAGCAAAGATTAGACAAAGTGCAAATAAATGGTGGACGAGAGTGAGTCAGCCAAAAATAATATAACGTCCCCAGCATCGGCCCAACCCATAAAACAGGGCCGTCGCAGCCTGTCTGGAGACGGACTACCTGACCAAAAGGGGACCCTAGGGGTAAAAGAAAAACGATATAACTGGACTACCGATCTCACTCTGTCATTAGGCAAACAAACAAAAAGCTCCAAACAGCTCCAAACTCCAAAAAGCTCCAAACAGCTCAAAAAGCTCCAAACAGCTCAAAAAGCTCCAAACAGCTCCAAGCTCAAAAATGTTCCTGGTTAAACCAACTTAAACTAACCACACAGGTCAGCATCCCTGATATCAATTATCATTAGCAGGATCCTAATGTCATCAATGCAGCCTTCAGCTACCCAGTGCACTAAGCACAACAAAAGTCAAATGATGAGCAAACATTCCTAAGTGCATCAAGCACAGTCAAACTCCACAAACAAATGAGCTGACACAAATGCAACTAGCAGTCAAGACCAAACATGAGCTAGTAGCCACACTTTAAGTGCATCTAGCAGTCAAGACCAAACATGAGCTAGTAGCCACTCTTTAAGTGCATCTAGCAGTCAAGACCAAACATGAGCTAGTAGTTACTCACCAAGAACCTTCTAAACAGAAGATCAGACTTCAAGACAGGGGTGGGCGGAGAACACCCCCACACAGTACCATACAGTACTCAAACAGCTCAGCAAAAGCAACCTCCTCTGAGCTCACAACACTCCGCATTCAAGCACAGTCAACTTGAAGTATATATAGGCGTGGCTCTCAGGTGTTCCTGGCTGAACACACACAAGCCTGATCACAATCAGACTAATTAACCACACAAAAGCATGACTGCAGTCAACATACATAAGAACTAAAAGGTGTCAGCATTGGCAGCTTCCTCAGGATATGTAACACCTCCACCACCAGTGTTTTTGTATGGGGGAAAATGTAGTCTTGTGAGGACACCGGCTACATAACAACATACAAAAAACAAGTTAGGGCAGAGTATTCAAAAACGAGAGAGGGCATCGGCTATAACGTTGTCCTTTCCTCTAATGTGTAATATGGAGAGGTTAAAAGGCTGCAGTCGCAAAGACCAGCTCATTAAACGTCGATTTTTATTACACATCCGATGCAAAAAAGTAAGGGGTTATGGTCAGTGTATACAATAATGGGTTCACAAGAACCACCAACATAAACATCACCAGATAACGTTTAGAATACTCTAAAACCATAAAATCGTCTTTTGTCCGGACTCTCTCTATAAGGATGTTGTTTTATAGGTTTTGTTTCACCCACATCAATATCATGTTTTAGGATATCGGTCTTAGAAGGGACATCAGAAAATAAACAGGCGTTAGAAAATATCAACTGTCTTAGTTCATCCCTTTTCTTATCATCTAGGTGGGAGAACAACAACGGTAGGTTCTGGAGATAATGCGAATTTAAGAGCTTGCCTTCAAGAATTGCAGAAGGGGAACTGTCCACCTCCTGGTCAGCACTGGAGAGCTCCTTTTGGGGCTCTACATCTTCGGCTACTCTTGGGTCATCACAGAGGGGAACAGCTAACACGCTAACCCTCTCAATGTATGGTTTCAACATGTTGATGTGACAAAGACGAGTAGTACGCCTCCTCTCTGGAGTAGAAACCAAATAGTCACGTTCGTTTAGCTTCTTCTGAACGACATAAGGTCCACTATAACGGGCCTGTAAGCTACTACCAGGAATAGGAAGTAGAACTAACACTTTGTCACCCTGTTGAAACACTCGTGCTACAGCTTTTCGATCAAACAGGGATTTCATTTTAGCTTGTGCCATCTGTAGGTTAGTTTTAGCTATTTCACAAGCACGTACTAATTTGAAGCGGAAGTCACTTACATAGTCTAACAAATTCTTGTCAGACTTCTCACATACCCACTTTTCTTTTAACAGCCTTAAGGGACCACGAACTTCGTGTGCAAAAACCAATTCAGCTGGACTGAAACCCAAACTCTCTTGAACTACCTCCCGTATAGCAAACATCTGGAGATGCACTCCCTCATCCCAATCTTTATTGAATTCTAGACAGTAGGTACGCAGCATGGTTTTTAATGTTTGATGAAATCGTTCAAGGGCACCCTGGCTTTCTGGATGATATGCAGCCGAACAGGTATGCTGGATGTTTAACTGTTTCATGACCTGTGAAAACACTCTTGACATGAAATTGCTGCCTTGGTCAGTCTGCACCACCCGTGGTAACCCAAACAACGAGAAAAACCTGGTTAACACCTTTACCACCACTGGGGTTGTTATTTTTCTTACAGGAAAAACTTCTGGGAAACGAGTGGAGGCACACATCACAGTAACTAAGTACTTGTTTCCAGCCTTTGTTCTGGGGAGTGGTCCTACACAATCCACTATAACTCTCTCAAAAGGCTCAGCAATAGCCGGGATAGGAAAAAGAGGAGCAGGTGGGACTGTCTGGTTCGGTTTTCCAGCTATCTGACAAAAATGGCATGATTTGCAATGAAGTACGGTATCCTTTTTTAAACCTGGCCAAAAAAAATGATGCAACACACGGTCGTATGTTTTTCTGATACCGAGGTGACCTGCTAAGGGACTGTCGTGTGCCAAACGTAAAACTTCTGGACGATACAGAGTAGGAAGAACAATCTGTTCTACACTACGCCACTCTTCATTAGGAGAGGCTGTCAAAGGAGTCCATTTACGCATCAAAATGCCATCATTAAAGTAGTAACCATTACTCAGTGTGTCAGGTTTGTCAGGTTCTGTATCAATAAAACATGATGTTAAACTAACATCGCTCTTCTGAAGATTAATCAACTGTTCCCTAGACCATGAGAGTCTTACTCCCTCTAAAGTGTTCTCCTCAGAGCTCACTGGGGTCTGGTCAGTTTCAGAACTGAAAAAACTGTCACTCAGCTCAACTTCTTCAGCTTTCTCCTCCTCCTGTTGTCGTTTAAGAGCTGCACGAGTAACTGCACAAGAGGTGAAAACATTAGGAAATGTGCGAGCTAAGTTATCTAATTTAGGGGACAACACTGGAACAGGAGTCACCTCTGGAGTGACTAAAACACGACCTCCAGCCAAGTCGTTACCCATAATCATGGAGATGCCTTTTATAGGAAAGTTTGGACGCAGTCCTACCACAGCGTCTCCTGAACACAACTCTGACTGAACCACGATCCTACATAAAGGAACATTAACTTCCTGCATGTTAAAACCACAAATGGGAACTCCAGCTTCCATCTCAATAACTTCATCTCGAGGTAAAATATTGTCCAAAATGAATGACTGTGAAGCGGCTGTGTCTCTGAGTATTTTAACAGGTATCATCCTTCCTGATGGAGATGTAGATATAAACCCTTCCATTATAAAAGGTTTGAATCCATCACGTTCACAGGTTTCTGTCGCAGATGAAAATGACTGATCTAGCCTTTTAACTGCAGCTACAGGTTTTGGTTCTTTTCTATGTAACTTAGGACAGGTTCTAGTTACATGCCCTTCCTGTTTGCAGTAGTAACATCTTACTGGTTCTTTCACATCACTTTCACGTCGTTCTGCAGTTACATCACGGTCTCTGTGAGGAACAACAGGCCCTCTAAATTTACCATTACCATTGGATCTGTATCTAAAAGGTTGAGAGGAATCAAAACTGGTCTTAACATGACTAGGGCTTCGAGTTTTATCAAAGCTTGAACGTTCAAAGTGTATTTTATGCGTCAGCATATACT
>JBBPBX010026437.1:21602-38099 GCA_038048925.1 Garcialebias charrua | reverse complement strand
ATATATATATACTGTATATATATATATATATATATATATATATATATATATATATATACTATATATATATATATATATATATATATATATATATATATATAAAATCACACACACACAGTACCCCCAACTCCTGTAAAGATATATCGGTGTTTATTTGTTCAATGTGATTAATCAAAACCAGTTAAATGTGATCATTGGTGCTCTTTATTAAGAAAATCAACATGTCACATTTCAGGAACTGATTATTATAGACACATTAAATGTTCACTAATGAATATTTCTATATTTATCATCACAGTAATAGTGTTACACACATTATTAGTTGTTAACACTCAAAATTAGTGTTTACCTATACTGTAACCTAAACATTTAAGGAATAAACATTTTTATTAATCACTTTAAAAGTTATAAATGTTGTCTTTGGTGCATGTTTGCTTTCCAAATATATGTCCAAATGTCATTCACACGGTGTGTGTGAATGACAGGCATAAAACACTTTGTAAGAGTCAGAGTCAGAGAGTCAGAGAGAATTTATTGTCATTTGCACCGCATGTAGTACATGTGTTGAAAACGAGATTATGTACACAGGGTCCCAGTTACATCCAACAACAAATGCAAGAGAAAAACAATAATAACATCTAGGATTAACTAAGAGAGACATCACATCAGCTAGTAATACACTAAGCCCTAATGTAGTAGAAAAACATCATTATAAACAGCAGCACGAACATGAGCAGATGGTCACAGATGAACGCAGCAACAAGAAACAGATCAGTATCAGTATGATGTGACATTTTGCAGTGTTTATTCTTATTATTTATTTATTCATGAGTCTGACAGCCTCAGGGTAGAAGCTGTTTCTCAGTCTAGTGGTTCTACATTTGATGCTCCTCAACCTCCGTCCCGAGGGGAGTGGTGCAAAGAGTGAGTGTGCTGGGTGAGTGAGGTCTTTCATGATGCAGGTGGCTCTTTTTCTGCATCTGGAGGTGTAAATGTCTGTGATGGTGGGGAGACTGACTCCCACAGACTTCTGTGCAGCCTTCACCACTCTCTGTAGAGCTTTTCTCTCTGCAACTGTGCAGCCTCCATGCCACACGTTGATGCTGGAGCACAGGACGCTCTCCACTGCACACCTGTAGGACGCTCTCGGTAAAACGGTGCTTTATGAAGTTCAGTCCGTTTCCTTCTATCAGTTGACCGGCAGTTCTGCCACATCCAATATGGCGGCCACTCTGACGTACCGCCGCTACGGACCAGCCCACTCAACGAGGCGTCCACTAAAACTGCCTCACCAGTTCTCTGTTGGGATCGCCCTGGCAGATGACAATAGCCAATCAGTGATGGAGAAAGGTCAGAGGAGCTTTGCTATGAAATAATGATGAATGATTGTTTGAAATTCATTTAATAGTTAACTCAGAAACCGCCGATCTGACTCCAAATCCGCCCAAATTATCACCACCCGCCCGAAGCTATTTTTAGCCGCTAAGTAGAGAGTGAAAACCGCCCAAATGGCGGTAAACCGCCCAATCTGGCAACACTGTCTACGGTAGATTTCTTCTTCTACACCCTTTCTTGCAACATATGCACAGGTTTTAGAGGGTACTGCCACCTGCTGGTCCGTAAAAGAACAGCACTTTGCCATGCGAGGCCGTGCGTCAACCATAAACACAGCGGCGACACTGTAAACGCATGAAGCCACACGGCTCCGCAGGCTGGAGCCTACGGACCAAAGCGCGAGTATAACGAGGCCTTTAGGTTGGATATTGATGAATTCAGGATGAATATGAAGCTCTTGGTCCGACTCTGGGTCAGGTTTTAATGGAAACTGGACCCGGGCCTTCGTCCTGCAGCACTGATCCATACAAGTGATGATGAGTGATGAAGATGGCGCCTGAGCTTCAGTTTGTTTTTCCAGAAACAGTTTGAGGAGGATGAAGGTGGTGAGGATGATGAAGGTGATGAGGATGATGGTGTTGATGATGAGGATGAAGGCGGTGAGGATGATGAAGGTGGTGAGGATGAAGTTGGTGAAGATGATAATGATTAACGTAGTGAGGATGATGATGAGGATGAACGTGATGATGATGAAGTCCTGTGAGGTAGTACCTCTTCATCGTGATGACTAACCCTTCCTCCTTCCTCTAACCCTCCTCTTCCTCTGCCTGTCTCTGCCCGTCTCCAGGTGAGACGGTGTCTCTGGTCGATGTGGACATTTCTCGCCGGGGGGGGACATCTCTCCACCCCCCCACCCCTCCTCCCCCGCCCCGGCGGAGCCTCAGTCTGCTCGGTACCTCCTCTTCCTCTTTTGTCCATCTGTCACTTCCTGTCCTCTCTTCTTCGTGCCTCCGGGCTGGTAGGTTTGTCTTGAGCTGCGTTTTGACCAGATCAGAACCGATTTGATGTTCAGCTTGGCTTCGACCCGTCAGAACCTTTATCGGGCCGTTCAGAAAGATGAATTCATAAACTCTGTGGAGAATGTTCCTCTTCTGCTTTCTGGATGTTCTGTTGGACCATCGACTCAGTCCAGGTGGTCCAGCAGAACCTCCTCTCAGGTGTTGGTGTCTCCGTGTCCCTGCAGATGACTTTGGGGGTCCTCCTCAGAACCAAGGGCCCTTCACTGGAGCTTCAATGCAGTCCCTGCCCCCTCGGCCCCTGGCCCCCTCCCTCAGCACCATCCAGCACAGCCTGAGCCTGAACGGTACCAAACACTCACAGGGCTGCTGAAACCAGAACTGGTTTTAAGTTTTCAAGACGTTTTTTCTGCAGCTGGACCAGCTGGTCTGGGTCCTGTGGTTCAGTCAGGTTCTGATCCAAAGTCCTGTCCCAGATGTAACCTTCAGCTGCTGTTCAGGTGAAAACAACTGAAGCCTCTGACAGAACCGTCAGAAGGTCCACAGAACTGTTAATCAGAACCTCAGATCACAGGAGAACCGGGTTCTGGATCAGGAATTTAACTTGGAACCAGTACTGGACCCAGATTAGTTGAACGGACTTCGTTTACAGATTTATTTTAAACTTCGTCTTCTTCTGGATGCCGACAGACACCTTCCTGAGAGGGTTACCGCGACCGGTACCACTGCGGCCTGACGGGCTAAGCCCCCTGCCCCGACTCACCCCCCACTGCCCTCTGAGCCGACCCGACGCCGGCAGCTTCGCCACCAGCCTTAGGGAGCTGGAGAAGGTGAGTCCTTGTTTCAGTCAAGGGGCATGCTGGTGAAGGGGCGGAGCTTATCTGTCTGTGTGTGTCTGCAGTGCGGCTGGTACTGGGGGCGGAGCTTATCTGTGTGTGTCTACAGTGCGTCTGATTCTCGGGGCGGAGCTTATCTATGCGTGTGTCTGCACCACAGCTAGTACTTGGGGGGCGGAGCTTATCTATGCGTGTGTGTCTGCAGTGCGGCTGGTACTGGGGTCCGATGAACTGGGAAGATGCAGAGATGAAACTGAAGGGGAAACCGGATGGGTCGTTCCTGGTCCGGGACAGTTCGGACCCTCGGTACATCTTGAGCCTGAGCTTCAGATCTCAAGGCGTCACGCACCACACCCGCATGGAGCACTACAGAGGTACCGCACATGCTCAGAACACCACCAGAATCTGACCCGTTTGTGTCCGTTCACTTGGCGCTGTCCTGGTTCTGACCCACAGGGACCTTCAGTCTGTGGTGCCACCCCAAATTCGAGGACCGATGCCACTCGGTGGTCGAGTTCATCGAGCGAGCCATCATGCACTCCAAGAATGGGAAGTTCCTCTACTTCCTGCGCTCCCGGGTCCCAGGTAGGTGCTGGCCAATCGGGTCGCTCCATACGGATGCACCTGCAGAAACAGCTGACCCAGTGTTCTAAAATGCCTTCTTCTTCTTCCTTTGGCTTTCACCTCTTCAGGGGTCTCCGCAGCGAGTCCTCCTCCTCCATCTCACTCTGTCCTCTTGTGTCCTCTGTCCTCACTCCAACTACCTCCATGTCCTCTCTAACTTCATCCATCCTCTTTGTCTTTTTCCTGGCAGCTGCATTTCTAACATCCTTCTTCCAACATGCCCACTGTCCCTCCTCTGGACATGTCCAAACCACTGTCCCTCCTCTGGACATGTCCAAACCATCTCAGTCTGGTCTCTCTAACTTTATTTCTCAGTTGTTCAACATGGTAAATGGTAAATGGAGCTTATTTATATAGCGCTTGTGCCTCTGATGATCTCTTTCCTAATCTTCTCCATCCTTGTCACTCTTAGGGAGAACCTCAACATCTTCATTTCTGCCACTTCCAGTTCTGTCTCCTGTCTTTTTGTCCATGTCTCTGTCTCCAGACCATACAACATAACTGGTCTCACCACTGTCTTGTAAAATTTTCCTTTGACCTTTGCTGACACCTTTTTGTCACAAATCACTCCTGAAACTTTTCTCCATCCACTCCATCCTGCCTGGACTCTCTTTTTCACCTCTTTACCACATTCCCCATTTTCCTGGACAGTGGACCCCAAGTACTTGAAGTCCTGCACCTTTGTGACCTCTGATCCTTGTAGCCTCACTGTTCCACCAGCCTCCCTCTCATTCACACACATGTACTCTGTCTTACTACGGCTGACTTTCATTCCTCTTCTTTCAAGTGCATACCTCCACCTCTCCAAGTTCTCTTCCACCTGTTCCCTGTTCTCACCACAGATCACAATGTCATCTGCAAACATCGTAGTCCACAGGGATTCCTGCCTGACTTCATCTGTTAGTTGGTCCATCACTAGAGCAAACAAGAAGGGGCTCAGAGCCGATCCTTGATGCACTCCCATCTCCACCTTGAAGCTATCTGTCACTCCTACAGCACATCTCACCGCTGTCCTGCTGTCCTCATGTATGTTCTGCTGTCCTCATACATGTCCTGTGCCAGTCTAAGATACTTCTCTGCCAATCCAGATTTCCTCATGCAATACCACACCTCCTCGCTCAGCACCCTGTCATGTGCTTTTTCTAAATCCACAAAGAAACAATGGAGTTCTTTCTGACCCTCTCTGTACTTCTCTATCAACATCCTCAAAGCAAAGATGGCGTCTGTGGTGCTCTTTCTTGGCATGAAACCATACTGCTGCTCACAGATAGTCACCTCTTGTCTAAGTCTTGCTTCCACAACTCTCTCCCAGATCTTCATCGTGTGGCTCATCAACTTAATTCCTCTGTAGTTGCTACAACTCTGTACATCACCCTTGTTCTTAAAAATGGCCACCAGCACACTTCTTCTCCATTCTTAAGGCATTTTCTCTCTCTCAAATATGCCATTGAATATTTGTGTCAAAAACCTCACTGCCATCTCTCCAAGACATTTCAAACGACATTATTCATTAGATAAATGAATTAGATAAATCAGACATTTAATCAGGAACAGAAGAAAAGTCAAAGACGTGTTAGTTTATTTAATAACTTCCGTACAAGATGATGAATCACTTTTATTACATTTTGTAGGAGTGATGTCATCAAAAGATATGTGCACAGTGAGCGATCGAGATGGGAGGGGCGTGCATGGGGTGTTGGGACTCATACTGAGTTTGGATCCCACTAGTCAGCGTTCACGTCAAACTGCCATGAACCAAAGAAACACCGTCTGATTATCATTAGCAACAACACTCCTCAAAACTGAGACAGACTTACAGATGTTACAGATGTCGACCATTGAGTCCATCCGTCTGTTTACAGATCTAACATATGTCGACCACCGAGTCCATCCACCCGTTTACAGATCTAACAGATGTCGACCACTGAGTCCATCCACCTGTTTACAGATCTAACAGATGTTGACTGCTGAGTCCATCCACCTGTTTACAGATCTAAAAGATGTCGACCACTGAGTCCATCCACCAGTTTACAGATCTAACAGATGTCGACCACTGAGTCCATCCACCTGTTTACAGATCTAACAGATGTTGACTGCTGAGTCCATCCACCTGTTTACAGATCTAACAGATGTTGATCACTGAGTCCATTCACCTGTTTACAGGTCTAACAGATGTCAACCTCTGAGTCCATCCACCTGTTTACAGATCTAGCAGACTTTGACAGCTGAGTCCATCCACCTGTTTACAGATCTAACAGATGTCTACCTCTGAGTCCAATCACCTGTTTACAGATCTAACAGATGTTGACCACCGAGTCCATCCACCTGTTTACAGATCTAACAGATGTCAACCTCTGAGTCCATCCACCTGTCCATCCACCTGTTTACAGATCTAACAGATGTCAACCTCTGAGTCCAATCACCTGTTTACAGATCTAACAGATGTTGACCACTGAGTCCATCCACCTGTTTACAGATCTAACAGATGTTGACCACTGAGTCCATCCACCTGTTTACAGATCTAACAGATGTCAACCTCTGAGTCCAATCACCTGTTTACAGATCTAACAGATGTCAACCTCTGAGTCCATCCACCTGTTTACAGATCTAACAGATGTTGACCACTGAGTCCATCCACCTGTTTACAGATCTAACAGATGTTGACCATTGAGTCCATCCACCTGTTTACAGATCTAAAAAATGTCGACCGCTGAGTCCATCCACCTGTTTACAGATCTAACAGATATTGACCGCTGAGTCCATCCACCTGTTTACAGATCTAACAGATGTTGACCGCTGAGTCCATCCACCTGTTTACAGATCTAACAGATATTGACCACTGAGTCCATCCACCTGTTTACAGATCTAACAGATGTTGACCACTGAGTCCATCCACCTGTTTACAGATCTAACAGATGTTGACCACTGAGTCCATCCACCTGTTTACAGATCTAGCAGACTTTGACAACTGAGTCCATCCACCTGTTTACAGATCTAACAGATGTTGACCACTGAGTCCATCCACCTGTTTACAGATCTAACAGATGTTGACCACTGAGTCCATCCACCTGTTTACAGATCTAACAGATGTTAACCTCGGAGTCCATTCACCTGTTTACAGATCTAACAGATGTTGACCACTGAGTCCATCCACCTGTTTACAGATCTAACAGATGTCGACCACTGAGTCCATCCACCTGTTTACAGATCTAGCAGACTTTGACAGCTGAGTCCATCCACCTGTTTACAGATCTAACAGATGTAGACCGCTGAGTCTATCCACCAGTTTACAGACCTAACAGATGTTGACCACTGAGTCCATACACCTGTTTACAGATCTAACAGATGTTGACCGCTGAGTCCATCCACCTGTTGACAGATCTAACAGATGTCGACCACTGAGTCCATCCACCTGTTTACAGATCTAAAAACTGTCGACCACTGAGTCCATTCACCCGTTTACAGATCAAACAGATGTCGACCACTGAGTCCATCCACCCGTTTACAGATCTAACAGATGTCGACCACTGAGTCCATCCACCTGTTTACAGATCTAACAGATGTCGACCGCTGAGTCCATCCACCTGTTTACAGATCTAAAAAATGTCGACCACCGAGTCCATCCACCCGTTTACAGATCTAACAAATGTCGACCACTGAGTCCATCCACCTGTTTACAGATCTAAAAAATGTCGACCACTACTGAGTCCATCCACCAGTTTACAGATCTAACAGATGTCGACCACTGAGTCCATCCACCTGTTTACAGATCTAACAGATGTTGACCGCTGAGTCCATACACCCGTTTACAGATCTAACAGATGTCGACCACTGAGTCCATCCACCTGTTTACATATCTAACAGATGTTTACCGCTGAGTCTATCCACCGGTTTACAGACCCAACAGATGTTGACCACTGAGTCCATACACCTGTTTACAGATCTAACAGATGTTGACCGCTGAGTCCATCCACCTGTTTACAAATCTAACAGATGTTAACCACTGAGTCCATCCACCTGTTTACAGATCTAACAGATGTCGAACACTGAGTCCATCCACCTGTTTACAGATCTAACAGATGTCGACCACTGAGTCCATCCACATGTTTACAGATCTAACAGATGTCGACCACTAAGTCCATCCACCTGTTTACAGATCTAAAAAATGTCGACCACTGAGTCCATCCACCCGTTTACAGATCAAGCAGATGTCGACCACTGAGTCCATCCACCCGTTTACAGATCTAACAGATGTCGACCACTGAGTCCATCCACCTGTTTACAGATCTAACAGATGTCGACCGCTGAGTCCATCCACCTGTTTACAGATCTAAAAAATGTCGACCACCGAGTCCATCCACCCATTTACAGATCTAACAAATGACGACCACTGAGTCCATCCACCTGTTTACAGATCTAACAGATGTCGACCACTGAGTCCATCCACATGTTTACAGATCTAACAGATGTCGACCACTAAGTCCATCCACCTGTTTACAGATCTAAAAAATGTCGAGCACTGAGTCCATCCACCCGTTTACAGATCAAACAGATGTCTACCACTGAGTCCATCCACCCATTTACAGATCTAACGGATGTCGACCACTGAGTCCATCCACCTGTTTACAGATCTAACAGATGTCGACCGCTGAGTCCATCCACCTGTTTACAGATCTAAAAAATGTCGACCACTGAGTCCATCCACTCATTTACAGATCTGACAAATGTCGACCACTGAGTCCATCCACCAGTTTACAGATCTAACAGATGTCGACCACTGAGTCCATCCACCTGTTTACAGATCTAACAGATGTTGACCGCTGAGTCATACACCTGTTTACAGATCTAACAGATGTTGACTGCTGAGTCCATCCACCAGTTTACAGATCTAACAGATGTCGACCACTGAGTCCATCCAGAGCCATAGAGAGAGAGAGAGTTCCGACACTTCCATAGTATCCCATTGTAATAATGGAATGCGGAAGTCACGTGGGCCATGGAGAGGGCGATTCATAAGATATCTATGGGGCGATTCGTTCCACCAAACTGTTCCAAACAGCAGCGCTGCTAGCATCAAACGTAGTTCATTGTTAATGTTTCAGACGTGTTTTCTCCGGTAAGTTGATGAAAATACAATTTTCTTTTGCCCTTGTGAAGCGTTAGCTGACAGTTTCATTTCACTTTAATGATAAATGCATCTGCCACGTCTAAAAATGCTTTTAAAAAACGCACAGTGTTGTGTAGTGCTCACGCCACTAGGTGGAGCTGCAGGATAAGAAATATAGAGGAGAACGGTAGAAGGAATTCAACACTACACATAGTCAGTGAAATAATCAGTAATCAGTTAAGTACAGTAATCAGTTTGTTACTGCTCAATAATTACTGAAAAACGCTGGACAAAGTAAGAAAAGTCGTTTTTTTGTGTCATGTTGCCCAGTAGCTGCTCAAATTGACTGTCAGCGACGAGCTGTTTGGAACGATTGAGAGCTGCATGAACCACGTGACCGCCTGTCGGCAAGTCGGCAAGTTCAAAGTGTGTCGCAACTCTCTCTCTCTATGGCTCTGAGTCCATCCACCTGTTTACAGATCTAACAGATGTCAACCACTGAGTCCATCCACCTGTTTACAGATCTAACAGATGTCAACCTCTGAGTCCATTCACCTGTTTACAGATCTAACAGATGTTGACCACTGAGTCCATCCAGCTGTTTACAGATCTAACAGATGTCAACCTCTGAGTCCATCCACCTATTTACAGATCTAACAGATGTCAACCTCTGAGTCCATTCACCTGTTTACAGATCTAACAGATGTTGACCACTGAGTCCATCCAGCTGTTTACAGATCTAACAGATGTCAACCTCTGAGTCCATCCACCTATTTACAGATCTAACAGATGTCAACCTCTGAGTCCATCCACCTATTTACAGATCTAACAGATGTTGACCACTGAGTCCATCCACCCGTTTACAGATCTAACAGATTTTGACCACTGAGTCCATCCACCCGTTTACAGATCTAACAGATGTTGACCACTGAGTCCATCCACCTGTTTACAGATCCAAAAGATGTCGACTGCGGCGTCCATCCACCTCTTTCTATCCACACCAAAGTAAAACGGTTTGAATCCTGCTCCAATGCTGCGAGCCTTGCTGCCCTTCCACTTGGTGTCTTGGACACTTAAAACATCTACCTTCCTTCTCAGCATCATGTCGGCCATCTCTCTACCTTTGCCTGTCATTGTCCCCACATTTACAGTTAACACCCTCAGTCCTACATTCTTGACTTTCCTCTTCTCCCTCTGTCTCCTGACATGTTTCCCTTCTCGTGGTTTTTAAAACCCGGTGTTAAACCTTAAACCTAAATCAGAATCAGCTGACCTAATGTTCTGTAAGAATCAAACAACCATAAAACGACCTAAATCAGCTGAACAAGTATAAAACGACCTAAATCAGCTGAACAAGTCCAAAATATTTCCAACAGAACCAGAACTTTTCATCCAAGTGTTGAACTGCGTCACAGCTGCAACCAGAACCAGGAGGATCTGGTTCTGTTTAAATTAGACCAGAGAGAACTCGGGACTTGATCAGAACCTTTGCAGCATGTTCATGTTCTGGAACGTCCTGCAGGTGTCTTCAGTGACTGAGCTCGGTTTCTGACCCGGTCTGTGTGTTCAGGTCTTCCTCCGACCCCGGTCCAGCTCCTGTACCCGGTCTCCAGGTTCAGCAGCGTGAAGTCCCTGCAGCACCTGTGTCGGTTCTGCATCAGACAGCTGGTCCGGATCGACCACATCCAGGAGCTGCCGCTGCCCACGTACGTACCTGAGTGAAGCCCCACCCCTTGAGGGAAGCTGCTCCCCCAGCACTCACCTGTCAGAACCAGAACCTCACACTGAAACAGGAATCCAATTGGCATGTTTCAGGTGGAAAACAGGAAGTAAAACTCTTGTACTGGTTCTGGTCGGGTTGTGTTCTGTTCCAGCAGTTACAGGAAGTGACTCGTGATTGGTTGGTTGAGTGACCTTTGACCCTGTGTGTCCTTCAGGCCTCTGATCTCCTATCTGAGGAAGTTTTATTACTACGACCCCGAGGAGGAGGTCAGTCCCTCGCTGCCGGAGGTGAAGAACCGCGGGTTGGACCCCGGATCGGAGTCCAGTGGGCCCCTGGGGGTTGAATCCCAAACGTAGCACCAGAACCAGAGACCAGGTGAGTCCATTTCCAGACCACTGGTTCTGATCGTTTTGAACCTTTCTGCTAGATTCTGGTTCTGTTTCCTTCAGGGTCCAGGTTGTGTTTAAATGTTTCTCCTAACTAGTTTTGGTTCTGACCCAGTTTCTCTCTGCCCCAGGTCTTCTCTTCCCTGTCGATAACTCAGATCAGCCAATCAGCTCCCTCCGCTCTGTCTGGGTTTCAGACCACCTTCTCTGTGGAGACTCCGCCTCCTTATGATGTCACCACTGAGTACCTGGACTGACGGTGGCGTGAGACGCTGAGACCTGGGCCAGAACCTGACCCATCGGTCGCCTTCGGGACCCGAAACTCTTTAGAGTCGGACCAAGTTCTGGAGCTGTTGGTTCTGCTGAACTCATGCAGAACGTGGACCAGATTGGTTCTGCAGGTACATGACAGAACCGGACGATGATCAAACGTGTGCTGCTCAAACTCGACGTTTCTCTCAAGTTTGAACGTTTGAACGTTCAGGAATCAAAAAATTAATTTAAAGAAAACTTCTGATCTTTGATGTTTCACTTTGGACTTTAATTTCATGATGGACTGGTACCTTTGTGTCCTCCAGAACCTTTCAGAACCTGTGTACCTAGATGGTCCTGCTTCAGGCGTGACCTTTGACCTTTAGGCGTGGGGCAGAGTCACAGTGCAGGTCACATGATCATAAACTCTCCTTTCTGCTTTTCTTCAGTTTCTCAGAACGTTTCTCTGGTTCTGGTCCGGTTCTGCTGAAGTTTGACTTTGATCTTTTACTTCTGGATTCAGCTCAGAGTTGGGTTTTTTCGGGCTGGACTGGGTTTGGATTTTAAATCACATTAAAAATCAGATGAGATCAAAGAGATTTAATCAGATGTTTGGAGGAACACCTGTCTGCACCTGCAGAGGGGGCGGGGCTTAAAGGTTCTGAAGACACTGTAAACAGTACCTTGTTCCTGTTGGTTCTGATCCAGAAAAATGTTTTATTTTATTTATTTATTTCTCTGTGATCCTGGAGACGACCGCTGCAGGGTTACCATGACGACCACTGGACTACAAACATGGCAACCTCCTGGAACAGAACCAGGCCCTGCGGACTCTGGGACCTGAAGGCCCTGCGGGGACACTTCCATGATGTCAAACAGTTTGCTATGTTGTTGTTGTTAATAAAACGTGCAGAGACAGACGGCTCCGAGTTTCCTTCTGACCCAAACTCTGAGGGTTAAATCGGTTCCGTCCGCTGCTGATCATTTTAATGTTCACGTCATTTTACAGACCAAATATAAAACAAGCTGAATTGACTGATTTAAAAGACAAACATTAAAGGAACACTGTGAATAAAATACCATACCAACTTTATTTATAGAACACTTTATGCACCCAACAGGACCAAAGTGCTGTACACAATCATAAAATACAATACAATCATAAAATGGAAAGGTCAAGCATAAAAACAGTACTAAAATAATAAAATAAAAACATAATAAAACAAAGTCAAAACATAAAACATGTAAAATAATTTAAAAAAATCTCATACCTGGACCAGAAAGTCAAAACGTCCATCCAGACACCAAATAATTAATATTGGGATTACAGGAACGACTAAATTGGTTTAAATCATATTTATCTGGAGTCCAGTTTGTAAATGTAAATAATGAAACGTCATCAGGGCAGCACGGTGGCTCAGTTGATGGAGCTGCTGCCTCTCAGCGAGCAGGTCCGGGAGTCTTTGGGTGGAGTTTGCATGTTCTCTCTGTGCTGTGTGGGTTTTCTCCAGGTACTCCAGTTTCCTCCCACAGACCAAATCTTGCATGTTAGACTGATTGGTAACTCTAAATTGTCTCTAGGTGTGAGTGTGGGAGTGAATGGTTCGGTTGTTTATTTTGTTTGTCTCTTATGTCTCCCTGTGATGGACTGGAGACCTGTCCAGGTGTCCCAGCCTCTCGCAAAGCTGGACATGAGCACCGGCAACCCACAAAGGAAGAAGCAGGTAAAGATAATGCATGGATGGATGGAATCTTCTTCATACACCTAAGTTAGTCATGGTGTTCCCCAGGGTTCAGTGCTTGGTGTTATTTTTTGATCAGGACATGTCTTTTATCCCCCACATTAAAAACTTTACTAGAACTGCCTTCTTCCACCTGCGTAATATCACTAAAATTAGAATCCTCTAAAAATGATGCAGAAAAACTGGTTCATACATTTGTCACGTCTAGACTGGACTATTGCAATGGTTTGTTATCTGGGTGTTAAAATACTTGTTTAAAAAGTCTTCAGTTGATCCAAAATGCTGCTGCCAGAGTCTTAACTGGAGTTACTGGGAGATATATCTCTCCAGTTTTAGCTTCTCTCCATTGGCTCCCTGTCAAATTCAGAAATGAATTCAAAATCTTACTTCTAACCTACAAAGCTCTCAACAACCTAGCTCCATCTTATAATGCAGATCTTATTGTTCCATAGGCTCAGACGTGGACCTACCATATAGGCGAACGAGGCCGTTGCCTTAGGCCCCCAATCAGCAGGGGCCCCGCCCCGGCCAGTCACCTACATCCCTAACATTGCTCCTGCTTGTTAATGTACGTTTAACATAAAAATAATTATAGTTACGATGAAAACGATCATTAAAAACGCAATACAAAAAACGGTCAATTTCTGTATCCCCCTACTAACATGGACTATTCCATCTTGACATCTTCCGGGTCAGAGGTGAACTCCGCCATTATTGAACTGCTAACGCTGTGGCTAGCTGGTTGTGCTTGGCGTCTTCATAAATCATGAGAGAACCCCGCTGTATCAAGCTAAATTAACGCGGCCGGAGGATTGTATTGTGTGTTTTGTGTCAACCACTCGACGGTGAGTCGTTTGTTTTATGTATTTGGGTTCCTTTTATGAAATAGAAATGCGGTGGCGAAACGCCCACTCCATTTATGTATTTGAGATTTAAAAGTGGTCTTAGTGATTAAAAGATCATTCTCTTTTTGTTAATTTTGTGGCCGAATAGAATATATATACGTAAAGTATTAAATAAATCCTTTGATTTTTGTAATTTCATCCTTTTAGGATCATTTGTTACTTTTCATTAAATCTGTTGACGGTCTATAGAACTTTGGAATTGGTTTAATTTCTTTTGGGTTGCGCAACAAAAAAGAAATTATTATTTGTTTATTGAAACAATATTGAAGTAAATTAAGCTTAATTGACTCTTATATGAATTAAACTTGGATACAACTTGGAAGTGCACTTTAAAACTTGATCTGTAACTTTAATTTGATCTGTACTGTTGATGTGGTCTTTGAATTGAAGTTATAATAATAATAATAATAATAAACTTTATTTGTATAGCACCTTCCTACAATGCCTTGCATTGACCAAGGTGCTTAACAGGACATTTGAATGATTCTTGAAAAATACCTGCTGGAATTATTTTATTTGTTTTTGTGAATGTTTAACTATGTGAATGTTTAACTATTTTTGATAACAGTTTAGTCCTGTGTATATAGTAATGCTAATTTTTGTTTTGTTTATGACCTTGTTTAGGTCAGGGTTTTTTTCACCCCCTGTTCCCACCCAGGATGGCAAGCTACCGGATCACCGCAGCTGTGCGGTAGGACTTAAATTGCACCAAACTATTTGTTTTTTTCTGGACATATTACCCTGGATCATGAACTACAAACTACCAGATTATTGATTGATGGACCTTTAATCATCCGGGATTCAAGAACTGATTTAAAATAGAAAAAAAAGAACTCTTGGGTGTAATCAGGGTCTGTTTTGTTGTGTGTATTTTGTCTATTGGTTGTAATTAGGGTCTGTTTTGTTGTGTGTATTTTGTCTATTGGTTATACTCAAAGAAAATGATTATTATTACAAACAATATTATTATAAATACCTTCCTAAGTCTATACAATACAAACAACTTAAAACTTGCTTCTTGTCTGATGGTGTTTTATTCACACAACAGGCTCCTCAGCTGAACCTTTTCTGACTGCCTATTTACCATATCTGGCCGTGGTCAGGCGCCTAGCCTTAATGAGCGTTACACATCACCCAAAAATCCAGGAAGTGCTCAGTATGCTTGAGCGGGAAGACAGAGGAGATGGAAAACAGATTAAGCCAACGTGAAGATACGAAAGTGGAGCGGAAAAACGTAAAAAGACTTTATAGTTGTACCTTATTAAAGTAGAGAAAAAAAACGGTTGTTTTTATTGTATTAGAATATGAACATGAAAATCTTTTATCTTCAGGGCAGGGCAGGGCCTAATGGTACATTTAGGCTGACTTGGGGGAGGGCCCCTTTACAAAGGTTTGCCTGGGGCCCCAAAATGTCTAAGTCCGCCACTGCATAGGCTGACATTGTCCAGTTTTAAGACTTTTTGATAAATCCTATAGTTAGTGTTGGCTTGTTAAGCTGCTATAGGCAAATGCTCCTTTTCCATTAGCCCCTGTTTGGCACAGTTCGAGTCGGTTCCAAGGCTTTTTCACAGCAATCAGTCATTTGTAGAACCGCCCCCTTTTTCAGGACCCACTTTCCTCTGGTTCCAACCGTAACTGTGCTGGCCTTAAAACGTGACGTCAGAACATTGTTGGTCACTGACTGGTCAGTGGGTGGAGTCACAGGTTGTTTGAGCAACAACCCAATTCACCCTTTGCAATAATTTGAACTCGAGCAGTGATTGGACTTATTTTAAAGATTTTAAAAACAATAATGACAACGCCGTGGTCTAATGCTGAAGTCCAGGCATTTTTTTTAATGCTTGATGGCCGACGACAAAATTCAAGGCGAGTTAGATGGAGCTCTGCCAGTCCCCCCAGTCCTCTCCACCGAAGTCTCAGCCCGTACAGGGCGTCATCTCCCCGGCTCCGAGTTCTGCTGATCACCATGGAGGATCCTCCGAGCTGCCAACCTGCAGGAGCCTGCGAGGCCAGGAGCCCGAGCCCCGGCAGGCAGGCGCGGACCAGGACGGAGGGCGGAAACAATTTTTAAAAACATTTCATGTATTTAAAAAAAATTATTTTTTTATCGGCTTTATCCTGAAATCCTGTTTTCACTTCAATGACTATTAAATAATCTGTTAATGTTAACTCGGCTGAAAAATTATAAAAAGACACAAAATTATTGGATCTCTCATATATTTCCCTCAAACATGTTTAAAGAAGAGATACAGCCTTTAGTTCAACTTTATTCTAACCCACAGACGTACAAATCACAAAATTAAACTTTAAAGCAAAGCTAAAGTAAAATAAATAACTAAACAAGAAACAAAACCACATATCTAATTGAACAATAAAAGTAGACTCAATGAGTGCAAATACATCAAATGATGAAGAAAAACTATCACATTTTAAATACAGATGTTTTAGTAGAATCTGCTTCATCAAAGATTTTATGGCTCATTAAAAGGTCATTAAAAGTTCATTAGCAGGATTTATACTGTATTGTGTGTGTATGTATGTACTGTATATATATATATATATATATATATA
>JBBPBX010026437.1:3101-21501 GCA_038048925.1 Garcialebias charrua | reverse complement strand
ACAGTATATACATACACACACAATACAGTATATATAAATCCTGCTAATGAACTTTTAATGACCTTTTAATGAGCCATAAAATCTTTGATGAAGCAGATTCTACTAAAACATCTGTATTTAAAATGTGATAGTTTTTCTTATATATATATATATTAGTTCGATCGGTTTCAGGGTCTCAACACCACACCTGGTGAGAGGCATGTGACGTCACTTTGAACCCCGCCCACTGGAACCAGTACCAAAGCTGAGTAGAACCGGGCTGTACCGGTACTAAAGGTACTAATGGAAAAGGGTCAAATCTTCACTCTGCTTCTTTTTCATGACATCATTAATTTGACTGAATAAACTCTTTCAGGTGTTCCTTTTACCTGAATCGTGTGTGTGTGTGTGTGTGTGTGTGTTTGTTTCTGGTTCTGTTGATCAGAACTCTGTTTGGACCAGGCTGGTTGTGTTTGAGTTGAATATAAAATAAAGTCACTCGTTAAGGTAAATAATCAGTGAAACGTGTTTTTATTTAGTTTGTTTTTGTTTATTTTTCATGGCCTCTCCTGGTGACACGAACTAAAAACAGCCGTTGTTGATTGTAAACAGGAAGTAAATATTAAAACATGTAAATAACAACAATGTCTGCACTCACTAATAAACAGAACAACAAACAAGATTCAGGATCAGGCCATCGGCTGTTGTTGTTGTGTCACTCCATCAAGTCCTTGAACCTTCATCTGTTGCCATGGTGACGCACACAAACCTCAGCTGCTCCTCAGTTCACCACCGAACCCAGCGACCCGTCACCGACCCGGTTCTGTCTGAGCAGCAGGAAGATGGCCGCCAGCTGCTCCTGTTGAACCCTGAGGAACCAAACCCAAACAAAGAGGGTCAGACGGGACCAGAACCAGAACCTGTGTCAGTCCCCTGATGGTCCAACTCTGAGAGATGCTGCAGGTCTGAACCGGTTCCATCTGGACAAACAGAACCAACAACTGTAGGCGTCATCTAAAGAACCCCCTAAAGTCCAGACAAAAACTGGTCCAGACTAAAGTCCAGACAAAAACTGGTCCAGACTAAAGTCCAGACAAAAACTGGTCCAGACTAAAGTCCAGACAAAAACTGGTCCAGACTAAAGTCCAGACAAAAACTGGTCCAGACTAAAGTCCAGACAAAAACTGGTCCAGACTAAAGTCCAGACAAAAACTGGTCCAGACTAAAGTCCAGACAAAAACTGGTCCAGACTAAAGTCCAGACAAAAACTGGTCCAGACTAAAGTCCAGACAAAAACTGGTCCAGACTAAAGTCCAGACAAAAACTGGTCCAGACTAAAGTCCAGACAAAAACTGGTCCAGACTAAAGTCCAGACAAAAACTGGTCCAGACTAAAGTCCAGACAAAAACTGGTCCAGACTAAAGTCCAGACAAAAACTGGTCCAGACTAAAGTCCAGACAAAAACTGGTCCAGACTAAAGTCCAGACAAAAACTGGTCCAGACTAAAGTCCAGACAAAAACTGGTCCAGACTAAAGTCCAGACAAAAACTGGTCCAGACTAAAGTCCAGACAAAAACTGGTCCAGACTAAAGTCCAGACAAAAACTGGTCCAGACTAAAGTCCAGACAAAAACTGGTCCAGACTAAAGTCCAGACAAAAACTGGTCCAGACTAAAGTCCAGACAAAAACTGGTCCAGACTAAAGTCCAGACAAAAACTGGTCCAGACTAAAGTCCAGACAAAAACTGGTCCAGACTAAAGTCCAGACAAAAACTGGTCCAGACTAAAGTCCAGACAAAAACTGGTCCAGACTAAAGTCCAGACAAAAACTGGTCCAGACTAAAGTCCAGACTAACAGAACTGATCCTGGACACAAACTCAAGCTTGGTCCAAATTAAATTAACCCAACCTGGACAGAACTCAAGGATCCTTCAGACCAATAGAAACTGGACCAGAACCGCTCACACATATGGACCTGCAGGTTCTGCAGCTCTTGATGATGATGATGATGATGATGATGATGATGATGATGATGATGATGATGATGATGATGATGATGATGATGATGATGATGATGATGATGATGATGAAGGTGTTCCTATAGTTTCTTCTGAATTCCGCTCATTCTCAATCAGTTCATCTGGACAGTTTATTTTTAGTAGAAACGTTTCACCCTCACTCCAGAGGGCTTCGTCAGTCAGAGTAGTCCAAAGCAAACTGAAGCTACCCCTTGGCTACAGCAAACTGGTTGGTCCACTTAAGTTGTTTACTTGGTGGGGTAGCTTCAGTTTGCTTTGGACTACTCTGACTGACGAAGCCCTCTGGAGTGAGGGTGAAACGTTTCTACTAAAAAGAAACTGTCCAGATGAACTGATTGAGAATGAGCGGATTTGATACCTGGACTATTGAGAATGAACTTTCTTCTTCTGAATTATTTTCAGTTTTTAATCTCTTAATCTTCTCAGATCTTCTAACGTTTATCTAGTCGGGTCGAGGAGGCAGCAGGTCCAGGAGAGAAATCCACACCTCCGTTTCCTCAGACCGTCTCCAGCTCCTCCTGGGGGACCAGACCAGAGAAGATCCACGACCCCTCCAAAGAGTTCTTGGTCTTCCCCGGGGCCTCCTACCAGAGGGAGGCGTCCTGATCAGATTAATCTCAACTGACCCCTTTAGATGCAGAGGAGCAGTAGCTCTACTCTGAGCTCCCCCTGGATGACTGAGCACCTCCTGTCTACTGAGCCCCCCACCCTGCAGAGGAAACTCCTTTCAGCTTGGATCCAGGATCTGGTTCAGTTGGTCCTGATCCAAACCTCCTGACCACAGCTGAGGGTTGGAGTGAAGACAAACCAGTAGATCCAGCACTTTGCCTTTAGACTCAACTCTCTTCTCACCACGACAGACCGAAGCAACGCCCTCATTACCGAGGTGATCCGTTGATCCACCTCCCGCTCCATCACTCAGGAACAAGATGTTCAGATACCTGGACTCCTCCTGAACTCCTCCTGAGGCAAGTTGACAGAGTAAAGAGAGATCGTAAATGTTTGGTTTTCCTCAGAACCTCTACGGACAGAACTTTAATCTGGTGTTCAGAACTTTGTCTGACCCGGTTGTTTTCGTTTACTGAAATGAAAAAAAAAAAAACACAAACTCTGAGGTTTTTATTTGTATTTCCTCTCAGGTTTCATTTGAAGTCCGATCGGGTCTGAACTTCGCTGATTGATCCTCCTGTCCCAGTTCTGATCAGCTGAAACGGCTCGAGCTGAATAACTCACAGTTTGTTAGCTGCCGTTAACTAGCAGAACACCTGGACTGATGTGAGGAGATGTGAGGAGAGCAGAGACATGAGGGAACCAGAACAAAGTTCTGATTGGTTAAAAGTACAACGTTCTGATATAAAGCTCTCAACAACCTAGCTCCATCTTATATTACAGATCTTTTTGTTCCATATTTTCCTAAAAGAGCACTTCACTCTCAGACTGCAGGTTTACTCATGGTTCCTAGAGTTTCCAAAAGCAGAATGGGAGAAAGATCTTTCAGTTCTCAGGCTCCTCTCTTGTGGAACCAACTTCCAGTTTCTGTCCGTGAGGTTGACACATTGTCCGGTTTTAAGACTGGACTTAAGACTTTCCTTTTTAATAAATCCTATAGTTAGGGTTGGCTTGTTATGCTGCTATAGGTAAGGCGGTGACCTCATTTCTTTAAACGAATTGTTAAAATTGAATAGTTTTCATTTGACGCTATTTCTATCTTAACATGTGATTCTTGACCTGCCATTGTGTATCTGTTCCTCCCAAACCCAGCCGGAGCAGATGGCCTCTTGTCCTGAGCCTGGTTCTGCTAAAGGTTTCTTCCTCATGAGGGAGTTTTTCCTTCCCACTGTTGCCTTCATGCTTGAACAAGATGGGAGTTCTGTGATGGAGTTAAACTCAAAGCAGTCTGCTCCTCAGATAAATAATGTTAAATTATTATTTTTATATATGAATGTTTTTGTTCAGTGCTCTGAGGTGACTTGTGACTTGGTGCTAAATCAAAGGGCCTGTGTGCATGCGTGCATTTTCTGCGGGTACAGGTACTCTGGTTTCCTCCCACAGACCAAAAACATGCATGTTAGACTGACTGCAATTGTCTCTAGGTGAGAGAGTGAATGGTTGTTTGTCTCTATGTGTCCCTGTGATGGACTGGAGAGCTGTCCAGGTTGTCCCCCGCTATTGCATAATGATAGCTGGACATGGCCACAATGACCCCCGCGACCTAAAAAGTAAGAACTGGGTAAAGATGATGGATGGATGGATGGATGGATGGATGGATGGATGGAATTGAAATGAAGCGACTGGATCAGCAGCAGTACCAGTGTTATGCCAGCAGGTGGAGCTCCTTCTGCTCTCCTCAGCTCCAAAGCCCAACAAAACCGAACCTTAAAGGTTCAGTATGTAATTTCTGGAACACGCTGGAACTTAGGAAAATTTTGAACAGAGACACGTTTCTGGTCCCTCCCCCTCAGAGCCATATATGGCTCTGTTACCCTTGCTCTGCTGAAATTCAAATTCAAGCTCTGTTTTTATTGGCTGATTCAAATTCAAGCTCTGTTTTTATTGGCTGGTTACAAACTCTGTTTTTATTGGCTAGTTAACGGTGGGTCACTGTGGCTTTTTAGAAATGCTTTTAGAGAAGCAAGGGGACAATAGTTTTTTTCAGAGATTGTCTAAAATCAGTATGTCAGGAGGTAGTGACAGAGTGAAGAAATATGTTTAAAATATATTGTTAGAAAAGTTACATACAGCTCCTTTAACGGGTCCAGTTCACGACGGTTTAACTTCATCTGAGCCTCAAACCACAAGGCTCATCAGTTTTCTGATTCTGGACTGACTGAACTCTCAGAACCAGCGGAGTCCGTTTTAAATAATTTCTGAGAAATCTCAATGTTCTGGTTTACATTTGACAGGAACTTCCTGTTGGTTCTGTTCTCTCCGTCACAGTTTGGAACCAGCCGTGTTTGACCAGAACCTTCCACAAAATGATGAGCTTCATCAGAGACGACATGAGGGGGAGGAGCTTCATTACAGAGGACAGGAGGGGAGGAGCTTCATTAGAGAGGACAGACAGAGTCTCACTGAGTCCAGCAGTCTGTCCTCTCTGCAGAGGGTTAAAGTCTGTAGAAACTGGGTCTTACCGGATCCCGGTGAGACCCAGAGTCTGGGCCCAGGTGGACTACAGAAGGGTCAGGTCTGACGTCAGTTCAATCCTGGAAACATAAAGGTGAGTTTGTCAAGGAAAAGGTCTAAAAGTGGGTTTAAATCTAAAACTCAGGTCAGAGGTCAGGGGGTCAGAGGTCAAAGATTGGAAGGCCAGAGGGTTAGGGTTCATCCAGCCATTTGGAGCTGATCATATTTTTATCTGGACTCCACAAGGCAACCCGTTCAGTTTGGAGCTCAGGTCTGGTTCTGATCTCTGGGATAGAATCCAGCTTCAAGAACCAAGAGACCCTGATGATCAATAATCCAGGTAGAAAAATCTAAAAGAGCTAAGTCTGGTCCTCGGGACATTCAAAAAAAATAAAACAAAAAAAAGTAGAAACGTTTCGTCTTTCGTCCGAAAGACTTCCTCAGTCTGAGAAGCTGTATTCAGCTCAGTCTTATAAATAGCACCCTCTCACAGTGGATCAACCAGTTGGCTGATGACAGCCGAAACCAGCTGCTCACATGATCAAGGAGGACCATCAGCCTAACGATGGATCGTTAGCACCCTGATGGTTGTTTGCTATTCACAGAGGGCTGTGTTACTAGCAATAACAGCATTGTAAAGGCCCCAATATACCTGTTTCTTTTGCCTCACGCCGCTCGGCGCCGTGGGAGCGCTGCGGGAGCGCCGCGGCAAAAGCCTTTGATCACGGGCGTGAACGCGCCAAGGTCAAATTTTACTACGCCTACGCGCGCGTTGATAAAGTGCCTCGCGTGTCAGCAAATGACCAATCAGCGACCTCAATTTGTCCTGCTCCGCCCGGCTGCAGCTGTTGGAGCCTGCACTCAGAGAGCTGCGCTTGCACAGAACTATATATGAACTGCCTGCGCGCTGCACACGCCAGTCCAGCGGCGTGAGGCAAAAGAAACAGGTATATTGGGGCCTTAAGAGGGGGATAGTTGAACCCGGAGGCCTCCACCTCTGTTTAATGATGGGCGGTTTCTTTTCACAAAGATGGCCTCCTTTACCTCCTCTCTCAAACCATCGTTCCTCTCTATCAAGGATGTGAACATCTTCATCCCTGAAAGAACTTTTTTTTTTTTTTTTTGAATGTCCAGAGGAACCAGACTTAGCTTTTTTAAAGAACCAAGAGACTTCCTGGTCCAGGTCTCAGATCTTTTTCAAGATCCAGGATCAGTTTCTCAAGATATTTACTGAGACGCGCGACCATGTAACTGACAGTGTCTGTCTGTTAGCAAAATATTGTATAAAAAGTTTTTGATGAGTCTGACCTGAAGAGAAGCAGCAGCAGATGTGACTCAGGTAGAGGGGGCGGAGCTAAACTCACCTCTGCTCCTCCTCCATCATCAGATGTGTTCTGCTCTGGTTCTCCTCTTCAGCTGCAGCCTCATCTGAAACAGAACTGGAGATCTGAGGAGAATGTTCTCAACGATGTTAGAGAAAACTCTTTGGACCTGGTTCTGAGGGTCCAGTTTGACACCGAACTCACCGTTCAGGACCATCTCCAGTTCTGGTTCTTTGGACTTCTCTTCAGCCGGTCTTGGAGATTCAGGGACTGGCTCAGGTGCAGAGTCCTTGACCTTCTCAACTTTTTCTAGTTCTTTCCCCGGCTGTTGGACCTCTTCGGGCTCTGGTTCTGACCTGACGACTAACTCTGGACCAGCTGGTTCTGGGACAGGTTCAGGTTCTGGAACTGGTTCTGGAGCTGGTTCAGGGGAAAATTCTAATGCTGTTAATGTTTCAGGGACAAGTTCCTGAGCTGATACCGGTTCTGAAACAGGTTCAGGTTCTTTATCCGGTTCTGTTACAGATTCTGGTTCTTTAGCTGGTTCTGAAACAGATTCTGGTTCTTTAGCTGGTTCTGGTTCTTTAGCTGGTTCTGTTACAGGTACTGGTTCTTTAGCCGGTTCTGTAACAGATTCTGGTTCTTTAGCTGGTTCTGTTACAGGTACTGGTTCTTTAGCTGGTTCTGGAACAGGTTCTGGTTCTTTAGCTGGTTCTGGAACAGCTACCTGCTGTGGAACAATTTCAGGTAAAGTCACTGGGTCTGGCTCCAGTTCTTGAGCGGTCTGGAAAGACAAACGGGTCAGAATCAGAACCACTGTCATGGCAAATACAGTTTGTTTTATTGGATCGATGTGACTGAAGAGGTTCTGCTGTGACTCTGAAACAGAACCAGGAGGGGCTTCAGAACCACAGCTGGTTACAAGAAGTTCAGTTCTAAAGCTGTGAAATAAAAAAGTAAAATGTTTTAATCAGAGAAACAATAAAGTTCTGACTGAACACGGAGCAGAAAAATGTGGGAGCAACAAGAAACAGCAACATGTAGGAGCAGCAACATGTAGGAGCAACAACATGTAGGAGCAACAAGGAACAGCAACATGTAGGAGCAACATGTAGAAGCAACATGTAGGAGCAACAACAAGGAGCAACATGTAGGAGCAACATGTAGGAGCAACATGTAGAAGCAACATGTAGGAGCAACAAGAAGAAGCAACATGTAGGAGCAACATGTAGAAGCAACATGTAGGAGCAGCAAAATGTAGGAGCAACATGTAGAAGCAACATGTAGGAGCAACAACAAGAAGCAACATGTAGGAGCAACATGTAGAAGCAACATGTAGGAGCAACATGTAGGAGCAACATGTAGAAGCAACATGTAGGAGCAACAAGAAGAAGCAACATGTAGGAGCAACATGTAGAAGCAACATGTAGGAGCAGCAAAATGTAGGAGCAACAAGGAACAGCAACATGTAGGAGCAACATGTAGGAGCGACATGTAGGAGCAACATGTAGGAGCAGCAACATGTAGGAGCAACAACATGTAGGAGCAACAAGGAACAGCAACATGTAGGAGCAACATGTAGATGCAACATGTAGGAGCAACAACAAGAAGCAACATGTAGGAGCAACATGTAGGAGCAACATGTAGAAGCAACATGTAGGAGCAACAAGAAGAAGCAACATGTAGGAGCAACATGTAGAAGCAACATGTAGGAGCAGCAAAATGTAGGAGCAACATGTAGAAGCAACATGTAGGAGCAACAACAAGAAGCAACATGTAGGAGCAACATGTAGAAGCAACATGTAGGAGCAACATGTAGGAGCAACATGTAGAAGCAACATGTAGGAGCAACAAGAAGAAGCAACATGTAGGAGCAACATGTAGAAGCAACATGTAGGAGCAGCAAAATGTAGGAGCAACAAGGAACAGCAACATGTAGGAGCAACATGTAGGAGCGACATGTAGGAGCAACATGTAGGAGCGACATGTAGGAGCAGCAAAATGTAGGAGCAACAAGGAGAAGCAACATGTAGGAACAACAAGAAGAAGCAACATGTAGGAGCTACATATAGGAGCAACAATGAGAAGCAACATGTAGGAACAAGAAGAAGAAGAAACATGTAGGAGTAACATAGAAGCAACATCTAGGAGCAACAAGGAGCATCAACATGAATGAGTTACATGTAGGAGCAACAAGGAAAAGCAACATGTAGGAGCAACATGTAGAAGCAACATGTATGAGCAGCAAGGAGCATCAACATGAATGAGCTACATGTAGGAGCAACATGTAGGAGCAACAAGGAGCAGCAACATGTAGGAGCAACATGTAGGAGCAACAAGGAGCAACACGTAGGAGCAACAAGGAGCAGCAACATGTAGGAGCAACATGAAGGAGCAACAAGGAGCATCAACATGAATGAGCTACATGTAGGAGCTACATATAGGACCAACAAGGAGCAGCAACATGTAGGAGCTACATATAGGACCAACAAGGAGCAGCAACATGTAGGAGAAACATGTAGAAGCAAAATGTAGGAGCAACATGAAGGAATGACAAGGAACAGCAACATGTAGGAGCAACATGCAGGAACAACAAGGAACAGCAACATGCAGGAACAACAAGGAACAGCAACATGTAGGAACAACGTGTAGGAGCAACAAGGAGCATCAACATGAATGAGCTACATGTAGGAGCAACATGTAGGAGCAACAAGGAGCAGCAACATGTAGAAGCAACATGTAGGAGCAACAAGGAGCATCAACATGAATGAGCTACATGTAGGAGCAACACGTAGGAACAACAAGGAAAAGCAACATGTAGGAGCAACATGTAGAAGCAACATGTACGACCAACAAGGAGCATCAACTCGAATGAGCTACATGTAGGAGCAACATGTAGGAGCAACAAGGAGCAGCAACATGTAGGAGCAACAACATGTAGGAGCAAAAAGGAGCAGCAAAATGTAGGAGCAACAACATGTAGGAACAACAAGGAGAAGCAACATGTAGGAGCAGCAACATGTAGGAGCAACAACATGTAGGAGCAACCAGGAACAGCAACATGTAGTAGCAACATGTAGAAGTGACATCCAGGAGCAACAAGAAGAAGCAACATGTAGGAGCAACATGTAGAAGCAACATGTAGGAGCAACATGTAGGAGCAACAAGAAGAAGCAACATGTAGGAGCAACATGTAAAAGCAACATGTAGGAGCAGCAAAATGTAGGAGCAACAAGGAACAGCAACATGTAGAAGCAACTTGTAGGAGCAACATGTAGGAGCGACATGTAGGAGCAGCAAAATGTAGGAGCAACAAGGAGAAGCAACATGTAGGAGCAACAAGAAGAAGCAATATGTAGGAGCCACAAGGAGCACTAACATGAATGAGCTACATGTAGAAGCAACAAGGAGCAGCAACATGTAGTAGGAGCAACAAGGAGCATCAGCATGAATAAGCTACATGTAGGAGCAACATGTAGGAGCAATAAGGAGCAGCAACATGTTGGAGCAACATGTAGAAGCAACATGTAGGAGCAACAAGGAGCATCAACATGTAGGAGCAACATGAAGGAGCAACATGAATGAGCTACATGTAGGAATTACATTTAGGAGCAACAAGGAGCAGCAACATGTAGGAGCCACATGTAGGAGCAAGAAGGAGCAGCAACATGTAGGAACAACATGAAGGAGCACCATGTAGGAGCAACAAGGAACAGCAACATGTAGGAGCAACAAGGAACAGCAACATGTAGGAGCAACAAGGGACAGCAACATATAAGAGAAACAAGGAGCAGCAACATGAAGGAGCAACAAGGAGCAGCAACATGAATGAGCTACATGTAGGAGCAACAAGGAGCAGCAACAACATTTAGGAGCAACATGAAGGAGCAACAAGGAGCATCAACATGAATGAGCTACATGTAGGAGCTACATGTGAGCAACAAGGAGCAGCAACATGTAGGAGCAACATGTAGGAGCAAAAAGGAGCAGCAACAAGTAGAAGAAACAAGGAGCAGCAACATGTAGGAGCAACATGAATGAACAACAAGAAGCATCAACATGAATGAGCTACATGTAGGAGCTACATGTGAGCAACAAGGAGCAGCAACATGTAGAAGCAACATGTACAACATGTAGGAGCAACATGTAGAAGCAACATGTAGGAGCAACAAGGAGCATCAACATGTAGGAGCAACATGAAGGAGCAACAAGGAGCATCAACATGAATGAGCTACATGTAGGAATTACATGTAGGACAACAAGTAGCAGCAACATGTAAGAGCAACAAGGATCAGCAACATGTAGGAGCAACATGTAGAAGCAACATGTAGGAGCAACAAGGAGCATCAACATGTTGGAATTACATGTAGGAGCAACAAGGAACAGCAACATGTAGGAGCAAAAAGGAACAGCAACATGTAGGAGAAACAAGGAGCAGCAACAAGTAGAAGAAACAAGGAGCAGCAACATGTAGGAGCAAGGTGCAACAAGGAGCATCAACATGAATGAGCTACATGTAGGAGCTACATGTGAGCAACAAGGAGCAGCAACATGTAGGAGCAACAAAGAGCAGCAACATGTAGGAACAACATGAAGGAGCAACATGTAGGAGCAACAAGGAACAGCAACATGTAGGAGCAACAAGGAACAGCAACATGTAAGAGAAACAAGGAGCAGCAACATGTAGGAGCAACAAGGAACAGCAACATGTAAGAGAAACAAGGAGCAGCAACATGTAGGAGCAACAAGGAACAGCAACATGTAGGAGCAAAAAGGAACAGCAACATGTAGGAGCAACAAGGAGCAGCAACAAGTAGAAGAAACAAGGAGCAGCAACATGTAGGAGCAAGGTGCAACAAGGAGCATCAACATGAATGAGCTACATGTAGGAGCTACATGTGAGCAACAAGGAGCAGCAACATGTAGGAGCAACAAAGAGCAGCAACATGTAGGAACAACATGAAGGAGCAACATGTAGGAGCAACAAGGAACAGCAACATGTAGGAGCAACAAGGAACAGCAACATGTAAGAGAAACAATTGAGCAGCAACATGTAGGAGCAACATGAAGGAGCAACAAGGAGCAGCAACATGAATGAGCTACATGTAGGAGCTACATGTGAGCAACAAGGAGCAGCAACATGTAGGAGCAACATGTAGGAGCAACAAGGAGCAGCAACAAGTAGAAGAAACAAGGAGCAGCAACATGTAGGAGCAACATGAACGAACAAGAAGAAGCATCAACATGAATGAGCTACATGTAGGAGCTACATGTGAGCAACAAGGAGCAGCAACATGTACAACATGTAGGAGCAACATGTAGAAGCAACATGTAGGAGCAACAAGGAGCATCAACATGTAGGAGCAACATGAAGGAGCAACAAGGAGCATCAACATGAATGAGCTACATGTAGGAGCAACATGTAGGAGCAATAAGGAGCAGCAACATGTTGGAGCAACATGTAGAAGCAACATGTAGGAGCAACAAGGAGCATCAGCATGAATAAGCTACATGTAGGAGCAACATGTAGGAGCAATAAGGAGCAGCAACATGTTGGAGCAACATGTAGAAGCAACATGTAGGAGCAACAAGGAGCATCAACATGTAGGAGCAACATGAAGGAGCAACATGAATGAGCTACATGTAGGAATTACATGTAGGAGCAACAAGGAGCAGCAACATGTAGGAGCCACATGTAGGAGCAAGAAGGAGCAGCAACATGTAGGAACAACATGAAGGAGCACCATGTAGGAGCAACAAGGAACAGCAACATGTAGGAGCAACAAGGAACAGCAACATGTAGGAGCAACAAGGAACAGCAACATGTAAGAGAAACAAGGAGCAGCAATATGTAGGAGCAACATGAAGGAGCAACAAGGAGCAGCAACATGAATGAGCTACATGTAGGAGCTACATGTGAGCAACAAGGAGCAGCAACATGTAGGAGCAACATGTAGGAGCAAAAAGGAGCAGCAACAAGTAGAAGAAACAAGGAGCAGCAACATGTAGGAGCAACATGAACGAACAACAAGAAGCATCAACATGAATGAGCTACATGTAGGAGCTACATGTGAGCAACAAGGAGCAGCAACATGTAGAAGCAACATGTACAACATGTAGGAGCAACATGTAGAAGCAACATGTAGGAGCAACAAGGAGCATCAACATGTAGGAGCAACATGAAGGAGCAACAAGGAGCATCAACATGAATGAGCTACATGTAGGAATTACATGTAGGACAACAAGTAGCAGCAACATGTAAGAGCAACAAGGATCAGCAACATGTAGGAGCAACAAGTTGGAGAAACAAGGAGCAGCAACAAGGATCAGCAACATGTAGGAGCAACATGTAGAAGCAACATGTAGGAGCAACAAGGAGCATCAACATGTAGGAATTACATGTAGGAGCAACAAGGAACAGCAACATGTAGGAGCAACAAGGAACAGCAACATGTAGGAGAAACAAGGAGCAGCAACATGTAGGAGCAAGGTGCAACAAGGAGCATCAACATGAATGAGCTACATGTAGGAGCTACATGTAGGAGCAACAAGGAGCAGCAACATGAATGAGCTACATGTAGGAATTACATGTAGGACAACAAGTAGCAGCAACATGTAGGAGCAACAAGGATCAGCAACATGTAGGAGCAACATGTAGAAGCAACATGTAGGAGCAACAAGGAGCATCAACATGTAGGAATTACATGTAGGAGCAACAAGGAACAGCAACATGTAGGAGCAACAAGGAACAGCAACATGTAGGAGAAACAAGGAGCAGCAACATGTAGGAGCAAGGTGCAACAAGGAGCATCAACATGAATGAGCTACATGTAGGAGCTACATGTGAGCAACAAGGAGCAGCAACATGTAGGAGCAACAAAGAGCAGCAACATGTAGGAACAACATGAAGGAGCAACATGTAGGAGCAACAAGGAACAGCAACATGTAGGAGCAACAAGGAACAGCAACATGAATGAGCTACATGTAGGAGCTACATGTAGGAGCAACAAGGAGCAGCAACACGTAGGAGCAACATGAAGGAGCAACAAGGAGCATCAACATGAATGAGCTACATGTAGGAGCTACATGTAGGAGCAACAAGGAGCAGCAACACGTAGGAGCAACATGAAGGAGCAACAAGGAGCATCAGCATGAATGAGCTACATGTAGGAGCTACATGTGAGCAACATGTAGGAGCAACAAGGAGCAGCAACATGTAGGAGCAACAAGTTGGAGAAACAAGGAGCAGCAACATGTAGGAGCAACAAGTTGGAGAAACAAGGATCAGCAACATGTAGGAGCAACATGTAGAAGCAACATGTAGGAGCAACAAGGAGCATCAACATGTAGGAATTACATGTAGGAGCAACAAGGAACAGCAACATGTAGGAGCAACAAGGAACAGCAACATGTAGGAGAAACAAGGAGCAGCAACATGTAGGAGCAAGGTGCAACAAGGAGCATCAACATGAATGAGCTACATGTAGGAGCTACATGTAGGAGCAACAAGGAGCAGCAACACGTAGGAGCAACATGAAGGAGCAACAAGGAGCATCAACATGAATGAGCTACATGTAGGAGCTACATGTGAGCAACATGTAGGAGCAACAAGGAGCAGCAACATGTAGGAGCAACAAGTTGGAGAAACAAGGAGCAGCAACAAGGAGCAGCAACAAGGAGCAGCAACAAGGAGCAGCAACAAGGAGCAGCAACAAGGAGCAGCAACAAGGAGCAGCAACATGTAGCATGAACCTGAGCCTGAGGTTCCTGCTCTGTGGAAAACAACATTCCTGGTCCTGGTGCTGACAAACCCAAACTCTCAGTGACCACAAACCATGGCCTTGACCTCACATCACATGAAGTTGCTGGAGAGGCTGGTCCTGAAGTGAGATCAGTGGTGGAACCAGACATGGACCTCCTCCAGTTTGTAAACCATCCACACATCTGAGTTGATGACCCATCATCTATCTACCTGCTGCACAGACACACCTGGACACAGCCCAGAGTCATGTTCTTTTAACACCATCAGACCTTCTCTGCTCTGCAGTAACCTCCTGCAGGTGATGGACTCACTGGTCACCTGGACCAGAGACCACCTCACTGGTCGACCACAGTATGTGAGGCTGCAGAACACCACCTCGGACACCATGCTGAGCAGCACAGGAGCTCCTCAGGGCACGGTCCTCTCACCGTTTCTGTTCCTCTACACCTCGGACTTCAGGTCCAACTCACAATCCTGCATCTGCAGAAGTTCTGGATGACTCTGCCACTGTGGGCTGCATCACTGGTGACCAGGACGCTGAATACAGATGTGTGGTGGACAGAACCACCTGCAACTTACTCAACGCTGGAAAAACTAAAGAGCTGCAGGTGGACTGAAGAAGACCAGACCTCCAACTCCATCAACATCAAGGACACTGAGGTGGACATGTGGACTGCTACAAGTATCAACAAACCTTTGAACTTTTCCTTTTGAATTTATTTATTGTGACATGAAATCTCCCTGCTCCTCCTCCTGCTCCTCCTCCTGCTCCAGCTGCTGCTCATCCCCCTGCTTCTCCTCCTCCAGCCAGTTCAGGTTGGAGAATCAGGTCAGAACATGTCTGACCAGCTGAAAGGTTCTGCAGCACACGGGTCAGAACAGAACTTCTGATTCTGTCCAGAAAACAAAAGAGCTTCTGATATCAGAAACACACACACACACACACACACACGCTGGTGAACAACGGTCTCAATGTTTCGGCTGCACAATCGTTCTTTATGGACCGACTGTACGGAAGCCTGACTGTACGTGCGCGTGCGAAGAGCACGCACGTGTGAACAGAGAGCTGTTCAGTGGAGTCAGAACCAGAGACCCAACAAGCTGCAGGTCCTCCAGAACAAACTGGATCACCACCAGCAGCAAACAGAACCTTCAACGACCCACTTCCTGAAAGTTCCAGGAAACCGTCCAGTGTCTCGTCACCAGATATTTTGCTAACAGAGTTAACTCCATCAGTTAGAGCTGAGTGTGTGTTCAGGGTGACTCTCAGCTACTACCACTTCAGGTTTTACCTGTAAAACTGATTTAAAAACTACTGCAGTGCCTAAGGTCACTTGGCTGTGGCAGCCATCTTGGATGGATTCAGTCCAAATCCCACTTCAGTGTTTTTCTAGCCTGGTTAAAACCAGACCCTTGTCCTTCACTTCGCTTCGTGGGAAAATAGAATTGAGCGGAGCTGCGTAGGAAGGCGAGGGCCAGGCTAGTGTTTTTCCAACAAAACTTATTTTATTTACTTTTTCATTTTACGTGTTTATGGCTGTTTGTTTATTAATGTCTGTACCAACAGCTCTCTCTTGTAAATGAGTCCTCGAGGCTCAGTGAGAGAAGTGTTTTCTTCTTTTGACTGCTCCCTCAGGTCAGGGGTCACCACAGAGAACATGAGCATTGCTCTGTGATCTGCTGCTCAGGCCTGCTGCTGGTCATTGCTCTGTGCTGGATGGGTAATGCCTCATATGTCCAGCAGGGGGCGCGTCGTTTCTCACTTTTCTTCTTTTATTTTATTTCTTCTTTTAATTATTTCATCAGAATATATGATTATATATGTTGTACTACTTTGCTAAATATATCTAACTCAGTTTTACTGATTCATAATGGTCATAAATAAAGGTTATAAACAAAAGTTATAAATAAAGGTTATAAACAAAGGTTATAAATAAAGGTTACAAACAAAGGTTATAAATAAAGGTATAAACAAAGGTTATAAATAAAGGTATAAACAAAGGTTATAAATAAAAGTTATAAACAAAGGTTGTAAATAAAGTTATAAATAAATGTTATAAACAAAGGTTATAAATAAAGTTATAATAAATGTTATAAACAAAGGTTACCAATAAAGGTAATAAACACTGGTTATAAATAAAGTTATAAATAAATGTTATAAACAAAGGTTATAAATAAAGATTATAAACAAAGGTTATAAATAAAGGTTATAAATAAAGGTTATAAACAAAGGTTATAAAGTTATAAATAAAGGTTGTAAATAAAGGTTATAAACAAAGGTTATAAAGGTTATGAATAAAGGTTATAAATAAAGGTTATAAACAAAGGTTATAAAAAAGGTAATACAGTTATAAAGTTTATAAATAAAGGTTATAAACAAAGTTATAAATAAAAGTTATAAATAAATAAAGTTATAAACAAAGGTTATAAATAAAGTTATAATAAATGTTATAAACAAAGGTTACCAATAAAGGTAATAAACACTGGTTATAAATAAAGTTATAAATAAATGTTATAAACAAAGGTTATAAATAAAGATTATAAACAAAGGTTATAAATAAAGGTTATAAATAAAGGTTATAAACAAAGGTTATAAAGTTATAAATAAAGGTTGTAAATAAAGGTTATAAACAAAGGTTATAAAGGTTATGAATAAAGGTTATAAATAAAGGTTATAAACAAAGGTTATAAAAAAGGTAATACAGTTATAAAGTTTATAAATAAAGGTTATAAACAAAGGTTATAAATAAAGTTTATAAATAAAGGTTGTAAATAAAGTTTATAAATAAAGGTTATAAATAAAGGTTATAAATAAAGTTTATAAATAAAGGTTGTAAATAAAGTTTATAAATAAAGTTTATAAATAAAGGTTATGAATAAAGGTTATAAACAAAGGTCATAAAAAAGGTAATACAGTTATAAAGTTTATAAATAAAGGTTATAAACAAAGGTTTTTTTTTTAAAATAAAGGTTAAAAATAAAGGTTATAATAAAGATTATAAACAAAGGTTATAAAGGTTATTAGGTTATAAACAAATTTTATAAAGGTTATAAATAAATGTAATAAAGGTTATAAATAAAGGTTATATACGTTATATTTTTAAATAAAGGTTAAAAATATATAACTGGCCTTGGAACGCCTTGGGATTCCCCCAGAGGAGCTGCTCCAAGTGGCTGGGGAGAGGGAAGTCTGGGCCTCCCTACTTAGGCTGCTACCCCCGCGACCCGACCCCGGATAAGCGGAAGAAGATGGATGGATGGATGGATGGATGGATGGATGGATGGATGGATGGTTAAAAATAAAGGTTATAAATAAAGGTTATAAACAAAGGTTATGAATAAAGGTTATAAATAAAGGTTGGAAATAAAGTTTATAAATAAAGTTTATAAATAAAGGTTATAAACAAAGGTTATGAATAAAGGTTATAAACAAATTTTAAGAAGGTTATAAATGAAGGTTATAAAATAAAACCATGGGACTTCTGGGCTTTTCTCACAAACTTCTTCAGCTTCAGAACAAAAGTCCAGTTTTTGTTTTTCAATCTTTCTTTGCGCATTCATGGCTTCTTCTTCATCATCTTTCCATTCTTTGTTCTTTATTTTTCTTATTTCTGAGCATCACTTAACAGAATTATTGCTCTCAATAATTAAAAACAGAATGATTACAGATTGATGGGAACAGATGGATCTGACCGTCAGTTCTGAGTCCAGCTGGTCCCACTTCTGCCCCTCTGGAGCCGCTGGTTCTGGTTCTGACGAGCACAGAGGTTTGGGCTTCTTATCGAGGAGAGATGAGGAGAAATAGAGGAGCACCAGGGTGAAGAGGAGAGCCGGGAGGAGGAAGGTCGGGTCCAGGTCCATGCTGGTCCACTTCAGTTCTGTGTGTGTGTCTTGTCAGAGACACTAATCTGACCTCAACAGCTGACACACAGTAATACCCCTCACACATCAGTTTCAAAATAAAATGCCCACATGACCAGTTTCCAAAATAAAATGCAACAGATGCAGGTCAGTGGCACAAACAGAGCAACACATTTTACATTTTGATGATCAAACACAAACAAGGTTAGTTTAAAAAGTGTAAATGCCCGTGTTTAAATCTCTAAAATAATTGAAGCAGCTCTTTAATTAGAACTAAAATAAGTTTCTGCCAAACATGATGTACTGTAGGCCTAT
>JBBPBX010026436.1:27933-38100 GCA_038048925.1 Garcialebias charrua | reverse complement strand
GCACAGCTGAAATCAGCAACGAACTCAAATCAGAGCTCGGAAGATTGGATCTGCTAAGATCATCTTTCTGGAAGCAGATGCGCTCCGGAGGAAAGAAGAGGAAACGGTGCTCTCGAGGGAAAAAGCGTGGCTGTCGAGCAGGAATTATGACGAGACTGCGGGCAGACGCTAAAACCGGGAGACCCCCGATGCCGGCTCTTTTTCTGTCCAACGTGCGCTCGCTGGACAACAAGATGGATTTGCTTCGTCTGAGAGTAACAACGTCGGAGGAGATGAGGAGATGCTCGGTGCTTTGCCTCACGGAAACGTGGATCAATGAGGACACTCCTGACTCTGTTTATGAGTTGGATAATAGGCTATTTTTCAGAACGGACCGGTGCATCGAGACTACGGGGAAAGCACGAGGCGGTGGCGTCTGCATTTACGTTAACAAAGACTGGTGCACGAACTGTGCCGTTATCAGCAGGATCTGCTCAGCTGCTGTGGAGCTTTTAACAATAAGATGTCGTCCACATTACCTCCCCCGCGACTATTCAGCGATAATAATAAGCGCTGTTTACATAGCACCCGATGCTAATGCCAACGACGCCCAGGGAGAAATTCATGACTTACTCACCTCGCTGCAGTGTAAATATCCTGAGGGGTTTTTCATTGTCTCCGGGGACTTCAATCATGTGGATTTACGTGTCATCCTTCCAACCTTCAATCAGCACGTTTTCACAGCAACACGAGGAAATAAGACGCTAGACCAAGTCTTCACGAATGTGAAGGGGGCGTACACGGCGAAGCCACGCCCACCGCTCGGGGCTTCCGACCATCGCTCCCTGTTATTGGTCCCTAGACAGCTACCCCCACTCAGACGTTCCAAGCCGGAACAAAGAGAGATCACATTGTGGCGCCAAGATAGTTCCCCCATGCTAAGAGACTGCTTTGAAAACACAAACTGGTCTGTCTTCAAAGAGGCAGCTACGAATGGAAGTTCAGTTGACCTGGAACTTTATGCTTCCTCAGTCCTGGGTTACATCAGTACATGTGCTGAAAATGTATCCATAAGAAAGTATGTTAAATTTTACCCCAATCAAAAACCCTGGCTAAATAAGGATGTCCGCACCCTGCTGGCAGCCAGGGACACTGCATTCAAGTCTAGAGATACTGAGGAGTTGAGAAAGTGCAGGAGAGAACTGGATGATGGCATAAAGAAGGCCAAAGCCGCGTATGCACAGAGGATCGAGGGTCAGTTCATCTCACATGATCCACGGAGCATGTGGCAGGGCATCAAATGCTTAACAGACTACAAGGGCAAAAGCAAACAATGCCCCAGGGACCCATCCCTGCCTGATGCCCTCAATAAGTTTTATGCACGTTTTGAAGATCCAAACAGACCAGCTAGCACCAGACTCACCTCATCACCAGACGAGGAGCACCTCAAAGTGACCGCAGCAGAAGTGAGAGGTAGTCTCAGAAGGATCAACCCTCATAAAGCTACGGGTCCAGACAACATCCCAGGGAAAGTTCTGAAGGAATGTGCGGACCAGCTCTGTGAGGTGCTGGCTGACGTCTTCACCACCTCACTTTCACTGGAGTCAGTTCCCACCTGCCTGAAGACTGCCACCATCATCCCAGTCCCAAAAAGCTCCACAGTGACTGGTCTGAATGACTATAGACCGGTGGCTCTCACCCCGATAGTCGCTAAATGTTTTGAGAAACTGGTCATGTCCCACATCAAGACAACCGTCAACATCAGCGAGGACCCTCATCAATATGCATACCGCGAGAACCGATCAACAGAGGACGCCATCTCCTCTGTGGTCCACACTGCTCTCACCCACCTGGATCAGAAGGACTCATACGTGCGTCTGCTCTTTGTGGACTTCACATCTGCTTTCAACACCATGATCCCCCAAACTCTGATAGACAAACTATCCACACTTGGACTAAGCCCCTCCATCTGTAACTGGGTACTAGACTTCTTAACAAACAGACCACAGTCCGTGAAGATCCACAACTTCTCCTCCTCCACCATCACCCTCAGCACTGGCTCTCCTCAAGGATGTGTGCTGAGCCCTCTTCTGTTCACTCTGCTCACATATGATTGTACAGCCACACATCCAGGCTGTCATATTGTTAAGTTTGCAGATGATACAGCTGTGGTGGGATGCATCACAGATAATGATGAATCCAGCTACAGACAGGAGGTGGAACATCTGGAGAGCTGGTGCAAAGAGAACAACCTTCACATGAATGTGAAGAAGACGAAGGAGATGATTGTGGACTTCAGAAGGAACAAACACACCCACACCCCACTGTATATAGGTGGATCTGCGGTGGAGGTGGTCTCCAGCTACAAGTACCTGGGTGTACACTTGAATGATAACCTCAGCTGGAGCAATAACACCACCAGCCTGATCAAGAAAGGACATCAAAGACTCTACTTCCTCAGACGGCTGAGACGAGCTGGTCTGAGAAGCTCAGTCCTCACCTCGTTCTACAGGTGTGCAGTGGAGAGCGTCCTGTGCTCCAGCATCAACGTGTGGCATGGAGGCTGCACAGTTGCAGAGAGGAAAGCTCTACAGAGAGTGGTGAAGGCTGCACAGAAGTCTGTGGGAGTCAGTCTCCCCACCATCACAGACATTTACACCTCCAGATGCAGAAAAAGAGCCACCTGCATCATGAAAGACCTCACTCACCCAGCACACTCACTCTTTGCACCACTCCCCTCGGGACGGAGGTTGAGGAGCATCAAATGTAGAACCACTAGACTGAGGAACAGCTTCTACCCTGAGGCTGTCAGACTCATGAATAAATAAATAATAAGAATAAACACTGCAAAATGTCACATCATGTTGATACTGATCTGTTTCTTGTTGCTGCGTTCATCTGTGACCATCTGCTCATAATGACTCATGTTCGTGCTGCTGTTTATAATGATGTTTTTCTACTACATTAGGGCTTAGTGTATTACTAGCTGATGTCTCTCTTAGTTAATCCTAGATGTTATTATTGTTTTTCTCTTGCATTTGTTGTTGGATGTAACTGGGACCCTGTGTACATAATCTCGTTTTCAACACATGTACTACATGCGGTGCAAATGACAATAAATTCTCTCTGACTCTGACTCTACTTAAAGCTAAAAATGGTTTATATTACATATAGCCTAAATATAGAGATACAGCATTAATTACACCACTGATGGATTTAACTACTTTAGCCTTAGCTCCCTAAACAATTACTTTTTCCATCCTAAACCACTCAGTGGACCTTTTTTCTGCTTTCAGAGTTAATTATACAGGGCTTTTTTACTAAACGATTGCCTGTATAGCACATTTGAGATGAAATTCGATTTTTTATTAATTTTTGAAGACATGCAACACGGTCGCGCTAGCATAAAATTAGCATCGTTTTTTCTTCCATCTAAAGTCATTCATATCTCCTAAACCACTCATTGGATATTTTTCCTGCTTTCAGTGTGTAATTATACAGGGCTTTTTTACTAAACGATTGCCTGTATAGCACATTTGAGATGAAATTCGATTTTTTATTAATTTTTGAAGACATGCAACACGGTCGCGCTAGCATAAAATTAGCATCGTTTTTTCTTCCATCTAAAGTCATTCATATCTCCTAAACCACTCATTGGATATTTTTCCTGCTTTCAGAGTGTAATTATACAGGGCTTTTTTACTAAACGATTGCCTGTATAGCACATTTGAGATGAAATTCGATTTTTTATTAATTTTTGAAGACATGCAACACGGTCGCGCTAGCATAAAATTAGCATCGTTTTTTCTTCCATCTAAAGTCATTCATATCTCCTAAACCACTCATTGGATATTTTTCCTGCTTTCAGTGTGTAATTATACAGGGCTTTTTTACTAAACGATTGCCTGTATAGCACATTTGAGATGAAATTCGATTTTTTATAAATTTTTGAAGACATGCAACACGGTCGCGCTAGCATAAAATTAGCATCGTTTTTTTCTTCCATCTAAAGTCATTCATATCTCCTAAACCACTCATTGGATATTTTTCCTGCTTTCAGAGTGTAATTATACAGGGCTTTTTTACTAAACGATTGCCTGTATAGCACATTTGAGATGAAATTCGATTTTTTATTAATTTTTGAAGACGCAACCGGGTGGACCTAGCTGCGGTTTAGCTCTGTATATTTTGGAATTTATAGCTCCTAACCTAAACCACTTTCAATCAAAAGATTAATAAATTATATTCATGTCCTTACTTCTGAAGTCAATCCTGTGTTCGTTCAGGTCGCTGTCGATGTAATCCTCCTTGACAAATGCTGTCAAATCACAGAGTTGGTCATGACGCTTCTGTTGGTGAAATCCTGCCTTTTCATCTGGACAAACCTCACACAAGCTCTGAAAGCTGGGTTTTTTTGGTGCAGGAAATCGATGTCCAGACAAACTGGAGTTCGAACAACCCCCGCACACACAAATATTAACCATTATGACCATTATTGGACCTTTTTCACTTCAATACAACTCAATACAAAACAACAACTTCCGACTATGACGCCCCCTCTACTTTCGTCACTGTCACGTGACTCCTAAACCGCGCGTTTTTTTTAGGCTCTGTTTTTTCCCCCTGATTTGTGTCTGTAAGGCTATTGGTATTAATTTGGAAAGCAGGGAGGATTATCAAAATTACTTATTACCTCTAAATATTATGTTTCTGCCCAAAAAACTAACATGAAACATACACTTTAACTCATATGCTGCTTTGCCACTCTTTGCAAATGTCAATGCTAGAACCTTTGGTTTATTTTATAGTTGTACTTTTTATACTTTTTTTGTACTACTGTACTGTGCAAAAACTCAGGACAGTATCAGACTTTTATTATTTCATTTTATGCTTATGTTCATCAAATGTTTAGTGTTTTAGTTTTAGTGTTGGTGTAAGTTTTCATACTTTTATACTACTATGAAAAAACTCAGGACAGTGTTACACTTTTACTATTTTATGCTTATGTTTATTAAACATACCTGCAAACTCAAAAGGGATGAAAAAGGTGACAAACGCAAGTCAAATACAGAACATTTTGCTAACAATACGCTGCTCCTAGTCAACAGATGCATTAAAAAAACTTAAGACTTATCTCTTCAGACAGGCTTTTGGTTAATTTTGTACATTGATTTTAGAGTTTGTTATGTTTTACCTTTTTGTATAGTACTTCTGTGATTTTATGATTTTATTTTTCCTTTTGTAAACTACTTTGTGACTCTCATGTATGTGAAATGTGCTATATAAATAAAACTTACTAACAGTAAAAACTCATTTCTTAATTTTTTTGCGCGAAATTTTTGAAAAGTAGATGCCATTTCCTGCATTCTGGTGTATTTTAACAAGTTGTTAAACATCTATGTTTACCTACATGTAAACGCTTGATTCAATAACTATTTTAGAGACATCTAACAAAATAAAGTCAGGTCCTGTGGACAGATTAAAAAATTGTTGAAATTATTATAGATCATGCATCAGGATATTTTTGAGACATCTCATTCAACTAGTTCATATAGACATCATCCTGTTTTTAAACTCACTCCTGTGGCTAAGATAATGAAATTAATGTGTCAATTTGCCCCCCCGAAAACAAAAACTCATCGGATCTACACAAATCACGTAAATGATAAATTTTGCTTTGAAAACGGCAAATTTCGCCGAAAGTTGACTAGTTTGCAGGTATGATTAAATGTTTCAGTGTTTAAGTGTTTGAATGGTTACTGTTGCACCGAGGGACTGAGAGAAATGCAATTTCAATCCTGTGTATGTCCTGTACATATTGCAGTTCTGACAATAAAGTTGACTTTGACTTTGGGCGGCCGTGGCACAGTGGTAATGGCAGTCGACCCCCGATCGGAAGGTTGGAGGTTCGAATCCCGCGTCCGCCCACCATGTGTCGTTGTGTCCCTGGGCAAGACACTTAACCCCGAGTTGCTCCCGGTAGGTCTGGATGGCGCCTTGCAAGGCAGGCTACCACTACCTGTGTATGAATGTGTGAATGAATGGGTGGATGGCTGGTATTGTAAAGCGCATTGGGGCTCCTCACAGGGGGCTGGAAAGCGCTATATAAATAAGCTCCATTTACCATTTGACTTTAACAATTTTACTTTCCAGACAATGTGTGTTACGTGGGCTCTTTCTCCTCTACAGCATAAGGAAAAATTTGCTCTTTAACGACTTTTGACTTTAGTAAAAAAAAATACATTTATTAACATATCCCAATATAATTAGGACATACACAAAAAAGATGGCTAGTCAAAAAATCAAAATCAAAAAAGGCGTTCAATACTGAGCAGACACTGACATTATGTTTTCTCACTTTGAAACAGAACAAATGTGGTTTAATGTAGAGACTTGTTGACATTATGAATGTTTTTGTGATGCTCTCATTTTGTTTAGATTTGTTTTTCTTTTATTGGTTTGTTTTATTGGCCTAAAGATGCATCATGTGACCTTTTAATTTACTGCACCTGTGTAGCTTTGATTTATAAAAGGTGTGTGCTCCTGCAAACAACACTCTGGGAGATTGAGGTGAAGCAACATGAAACCAAACTATGTTCAAGCGTCACATTTAATGCTGAGCCAAAAGTGAACTCTGTTAACAAAACTTACTGCTGCTGTTGCTTCATCCACACCACCGTGGTGAAGTTATTTTACAACTCGGTCATGATTACGTTATCTCTGTGGTTCTCCCGTGTCGTGTTGTCACTTCTCAAAGCTGCAATGTCGCACAGTTTTTATTTTATATGAAGCGTGGAGCTCCCACACGTTGAAGGACTTGGTTGAACATTTTCTCTGCGTCGGTCATTTGTAAAATTATCTTAATTTCCTTTGAAAACACTGCTGCTTCCGCCTCTCCTCTCCCTGTTCAACCGCACGCGCTGCGGAGGTTTTCGCTGTCAGCTCCTCCCCCTCCCCACTATACATAGTTCCCATGTGACGTCACATCCGTCTTACTTCCGGGTGGACCCTCATTTTGAAAGTCAGAACAGGGGACAGCGCGGTCTAATGGATGTTCATTTTTCACGTTTTTTGTTGTTGTTAATTTCTAATTAATTGCAATGGTTACTTCGTGTTGTGTCAGTGGGTGTTCCAGTCGGGTAGACGTTTGGGCAACGCGCAGGTTTCACTTAATCAAAAAAAAAGTAAACGTGAAGGATTTATCTCATCGGAGAAGCTGACTGCAGCCCTCCTCTCTCTGAGTCTGGCTCGGATCTGCTCTGGAAGACGTCGTCCTTTTGGCCGGTAAACAAAATATTCTACATAAATCATTTTGTGAAACAATGTTAGAGTACAACTGTCTGTGTGTTAGAGCTGTTTTTTTTTTTTTAGCGACACCGTTTTGCATGCTGTGGTTAGCTTAGCATCTCGCTAACGCGGCCTCCTCACGGTCCACCGGGACCGGCGGGGAGACCGTCCCAGTTGGAGAAGGAGGACCGGAGCCAAGTCGTGCGGGCGACGCGTCGGTCCCATGGGACGTGCCCCCGCGGCCGCAACGGATCCACGCCGTCCGACCTGAGCGGGACTCTCCGCTCCAGATGCTAACGACATGCTAACTTCCAACACGGTAACACTCAAGTGCTGGTTCTGGTCTGTGTTCAGCTTGGACTGTTTGTGTTGGCTGTGTGTTATTTTAGTTAAACCTTTTTTTAGCTGGTTAGATCTGATTGAGACAGTTTACACATCTTTTTTGGATTTAAAGCTGTGAAGCCGGTGTGCTGTGAAGCCGGTGTGCTGTGAAGCCGGTGTGCTGTGAAGCCGGTGTGCGCTCTTTGTAGTAATTAAATAATTAATGATATCGGAGTAACTACTTTGTGACAAGTTGTCTGATTCGTCTGCCATGATTTCTTTCTCAAACTCATTTAACTCGACCACTGCCAGTCAGTGTTGTTTTTGTTGACGTAACGTTAACGAAAAATTTTCGTCAACGCCCCCTTTTTTCATGACAATAATGAGACTGTAACTAAATAAACTTTGCTCTTTAATGATTAAAACATGACGTAATTTGTGTGAGTTTTCGTTGACGAGACGAGACTTAACGAAAATGTTAGTCTGTGGTCCGTCAATAATTTATTCTGCCCATAATTATATTCTGTGTCGGAAAGTCAGCTGTTTGGTCACGCCCACCACCACCGCGGTGCTGCTGCGCCGCGCGCTCACTCACTGTGACTTCCTTTTCAACCTGGACCATGGCAGAAGCTGCACGTTGCACGAAGGGGCTCGGTGCACTGCCCAGACACTCTCAGCGCACAATAAAATCTGTGCGCGCATCCAAATTTAACTCGTCAGCTCGCAGATACGCTTCAACTTATAATGATTAATGGACAGCGATTACATCCAATCACATTGAAGCTCGCGTTGTTTTGCCCAATCATTAACAGGAAAGGCGGGTCCAAAACAGCAAGCAAGCTTGTGTGCGGCTTCACAGTCAATCATGTGGAAGACAGAGTTCGTCAAACCGGGACAAAATACTGTATAGTTTTACTTTAGAAACAAGTGGCGCACTGCCTCAATTTCTCCTCCAACTCAAGTGTCTGGCACCTCCTCTGACTGACGATGTGTCCTCCTTTTGGAGCGAATCATAGCGCAGGTATGTGGAAATGATTTCAGCAGTAAAGACTTTGCATCTCAGCGAATTAGTGTCAAAACTACAGATTTTAAATCTCGTTGTTAGGTCAAGTAAACTCAGAGTTATGATCAATAGTCCACACCATGTCTTTTATCTGAATGAATGAAGCGTGCGTGTTACAGCGAGAAGCTGAAGATGAAGATTTCATCTTCTTTCTGCTCCCTTCATTTTATCCTACTTGTATTCTTGTATCTGATGAAACTGTCTTGTATTGTTCTTTTAAAATGAATGAATAAACATCAATCAATCAATCAAAGCTGCGCCCCCCCACCCCTCCTCTCACACACAGACACACACACACACACACACACACACACACACACACACATAAACAACGTCCACCCTCAGATATATTTATTTGAGGCTGACAGTTTAATTTAAAACTGTTTAATTTAAGACTGTTTAATTAAGAAGGTTGATTTTCCCTCTGAGGAACATGAATAAATAAAGTTAAAGGGTTAAAACTGTAATTCAAATTAGATAATAAAGTAAACAGGTTTTTGAGCTGCGTGCATTCAGCTAAGAGCTGCAATATAAAGAATAAAGATCAATTCATTGTGAAATGATTCTTTATGTTTTTTTTTTTTCATTTTAAGTGGGGCAAATCACTTATATTAAAAGCAAACTCATGGAAGTTGCTGCTGTAATCTGATTCTTTTAATAAGCCATGTAACTTTGATCCCAGATTTATAACAGGCAAGCACGTCCTGGTGTTGCTCAGTGGTCATCAGTTTGCTCAGCGAGCTTGTGTGTATGCCCAGACACGTGTCAGGAATGGCAAAATGGGATTAAAATTCCTCAAACTGTAATTTGGCAGTTTCTGGTATAAAAAAAAAAAAAAGATTTCTCCTTCTTCTGTTCTGGCCTGGGAGTGCAAAACAAATTACAGTACCGTACTCAAATTAATTTGTAAAGACTAATGTGTTTTTTTTTTAAAGACTAAAACTAGACTTAAATTTTTTAAGTTTTTGTCGATTAAAACTTAACTAAAACCATTAAATATAGAAATGACTAAAACAGACTAAAACTAAGAACTATTTTAGTTTAAAAGACTATGACTAAAACTAAAATCAAAATGGCTGTCAAAAACAACACTGCTGCCAGTTTGCTCTTGTTCCTTGGTGAAGCTGTGGTAGCTCGTGTTTTTGTCCGTATAATTTGCTCTGCTTGTTCGTAAGCTTGCCTTCTCTGCCTTCAGATGTGGTGCGGAAGCCGGTATGGGGGCGTGTCTGGGAACTATGTATAGTCTGTCTTGACTGTGATTGGCTAAATCTCGCGCTCCAACAAAGATGTTATATTGTCGAGAAGATGCATTGCTGTTTCTTGAAATCCAGTCAATGGGAAATGAAGCCATCTAATCCAACGGGTCAGACCCCCCCCCCAACACACACACCCCCGAAAACAAAAACTCATTGGATCTACACGAATCACGTAAATGATATAATTTGCTTTGAAAACGTCGATTTTCGCTGAAAGGTGACTAGTTTGCAGGTATGTCATATGCTTTTTTATGATTGTCT
>JBBPBX010026436.1:0-10026 GCA_038048925.1 Garcialebias charrua | reverse complement strand
GCTCCCCAGCTTTTCTTCTGGCCCCAGGCTACATTATGGAAGAGCTGCAGTAAACCAGTTCCATGTCATTACCCATTGACTAGGTGATCCCTGTTAAAAAAAACTTATTGTAGATGTTTTATTTCCTACCTTGTAACAGTTTCTGAAGTGGGGCAGAGCTGTCCAGCCTGTAGCGCAGCCCTGTGCAGGAGGCGGCGTTGGAGCCTTGGTAGGGGGGGTGATGTCAGGTCTGGCCTTTTCACAGACAAAGGCATTTAAATCCGAACACTTCTTGTCATCCCAGAAACCCCCAATTGGACCCGTTGTCATAGCCACACAGGTACCATCCCCGTTATCTGCAAACAAGATGAAGAGTCACCTTTTTTTATTTTTTGATGAGGGTGTATTTTCCTGCTCGGATGAGATTAGAGTTGGTTCAGCACCTGGTTGGTCTTTGTCCCAGTGAGTGAAGGTCAGAGGTAAGTCGTTGTCCCAGATGTAGTCAACCCCTCCAGTGATCCCTCCTCGAGCACGCAGGCCGATCCACCAGAAACCAGTCCTTCCTGCCAGTGCCACTGTAAAATGTGACTGCTCGTAGCTGCAGTAACAGAAAGGAGAGGTTCACAGATGACGCAAAAATCTCATTTATCGTCCTTGTCTAGTCTATTATATTTAATAAGCCTGAAATGTACAAAATAAGCCTGAAATGTACAAAAGACATAAATATTATCAGTGTTATGGTGATTTAAAAAAAAATACATTTATCTTTGCTTGTGTAAATAAAAGGGTATTTGTGTTTAGCAAATATCACCATCCTGGTAAATATTTGGTTATTGACATAATCAAATAAAATCCCATTGTTTCAAAATGACTCGTTTGGAATATAGAAAAAAAAATTAAATGGCCTTTATTGAAGGAATGCATGCCTAAACATATGGTTTATCAATGCTCAGTTTTATGTATTGGAAGAAATCTCTGAACTATGATCACACAATTCTTAGCTCAATATCTATAAAACTGACTGAGATGTATCCATTTTTATTTGACAAGTTTGATTAACTATCTTGAATTGGATTAACAACCAGTTATAATCAGTTATAGTTGTTCCATGTCCTGTGATTACTGTCTGATTTCAATCAAACCCCTCCATTGGTTCATGGGATATTTTGCTAACAGACATGAACATACACATTACTGTAAGTGATTACAATTTATTACAGCTTGCCTTTCAGAGTAGTGCATGAAAATAACTCGGGTTTTCTTTAAACCGATTATAAATTGGTAATCAGATGGGTCTTGTTTGGATTTTAAAAAAAGTATGTTTTAAAACAGAATTTGCCTCAAAAGGCGATCATTTTTCTTATGAAGTCCTTGGAATCCTCAATAAATACAGTAATTTTATATTCCTTCTTCAGATTACTTCATGTCAGTTGTGAACAGTAGAAAATAATGCAGTTTCCCTTCTCAAAAAACAACAATTTAAGTCGTACACCGGCCTTCATGTGGATTTCTTTACAATCTGAAAAATCATGCTTTCATACTAACATGTCTCCGATGTGCAGCAAGGAGCTGTCCTGCTCCTTACAGAAGGCTTTGGCATCGGACCAACTCCTGGCTGTCTCTTCCATCCAGTAGCAGGAGTAGCCATAGGCCTCCCAGCCCTGAAGCACAGCGAGAAATAATTTTTAATAAACACTACTGGAGATGCTCTCTGAGAGTCATAATCTGAGTTTACCTGTCAAATGAAACGCGCACTTAAAGCTTTATCCTACCTGAGAGCATCCATACACGGTGGGTTTAACTGAGGGAAGTGGGTAATGTGCTTTGGGCATTTTGCATAAGTAGGTATTGAGTTCTGTGCAGGAAACGTCGTTCCATCGTCCAGTCTGGAACAAAAAAATAAATAAATTCACAAATCAGCTGAAATATTCTGCCTGCTTAAGTGCAAAGGTGAAACTACGGTTCTAGTTTCTCACTGTGTGTAACATTTCCACGCAGTCCTCACTGAACCCGTCATGGTTGTTGGGTTCTCCTGGAGCCCAGTAGGTGAAGGTTACCATGTGTTCGTCGGACCACATGAACAAACCAGGTACAGTCAGATCGTTCAGCCCGGTCCACACATCACTGCTGGCTGTAGAGCAAAACAGGTCAGGTTTACTTTGAGCAGCTTTTATTTGTATATAATATTTGAGTTCAGGGGGTCCCCGACTTACGAGCGCTCTTACGAGGTTTTGGACTTACGAGCTCACTAACGAACAGTAAATTTGTAAAGAACATACAGAAAATACAGCACTTTTATGTGTTTTTAGATGAAAGTGTGTTAGCTAACCATTTGGAAACAAGTTTCTGAGCATGTTTATGAACTAGTATGAACGTTTGTGATGAAAAACGAGTGTTTGTAGTAGCGCTAGCATAAATTTTCCGACTTACGACCGAAAATCCGGACTTACGACAAGAACACGTGTTTCGTGTTCCGACGTACGAGATTTCGTCTTACGAGATAGTCGGAGGAACGGAACTCGCTCGTAAGTCGGGGACTACCTGTATTTGTTTTATTACTTTTAACTTGTTTTTTTCTATTCTGCTTTACTAAATCCATACCTGTGTACAGGTAGCTTTCCAGCCAGCTCTGCTCCGTCATCGACTGGATGGAAACTAGCTCGGCGCCCAGATTCCTGCAAGCGTGCCGGGCGTCACGCCACGTCTTTTTGTCTCCAAAAGGTTTGTAGCAGAACTCGCCAAACTCGTACCAGTCAGGTCCCGAGCATCTCAGCTCTGGGAGAGGAATGAAGAAGAAAACATACAGAATTATTTCTGAAAACAGAAACGTACAAAGTAAGGACGGATGCACAGAGATGATAAATCTCAACTCACCCCCATCTGCAAAAGTGTAGGACACCTCATAGTCTCCAGTATATCTGTAGAAATCACATTTAATGAATTGGCTACTATTGGACCATTATGTTCTACAGTATTAAATTGACTGCACTTGTATAGCACCTTTCAAGACATTACAACACAGTCTGTGCCCTCATTTACCCATTCATACAGCACTCTACTAGATCTGTACAAAGCTGATTGAACAAATCATTCTAAAGAGACTAATCAGTGCTTTTCTCACATTCATACACCAATGGGACACACATCAGAGGCAAAGAGGGATCCAGTGTCTTGTCCAGGGACACTTTGGCATGTGACTGCTGGTGGATTTGAATCCCCAACCTCTAACCACTCAGCCGGGTTACAATACAAAACTCGACTCACTGTCTGGAGGTGATGCCGTTCTTGGTGGAGCCGGCGTAGAAGTTCTGTCCCGCAGCTTTCAGCAAGGTGCAGTCTCCTCCAACCTCATTCAGTATCACTCCAGCGTGGATGGCAGCTGCACAGATGTTTGAGTCCTGTTACAGAAGACAGAAGAAACATAAACATCTTATCGAGCACAAAATTCTAAAAGAAAATCTTCTCGTGACCCAGAAAGGCAGATCTATCTACATACCCCTCGGTATACTGACGTGCCGTACACTATGTAGTTAGAGTTGGCACAGCCTGCTGGGCAATGGACACTAAAACATGTAAAATAACAAGGATCTTTACTGGTGAGAAATTTATATTCTATGGCACAGAGAGGAACAAAGCAAATGCATGTACTGTACTGTTCTTCTAGGAGTAGTTTGACTCACGTCATTTGATCATTGGCAAAGTTGAAATTAGGCTTGTTGGCACAAGTGACTGCATCTGTTAAATCACAATTATACATTCTTGTATGAGGGGGACATAGCTGGCAGCAGATTTTGGAGGAGAAAGTGGTTTCTTACAGTCTGGTGTGCATCCTAAGATGTCGAATCGAAGGCCTGCCTGGTTGTTGGACTCCAGTGGAAGGATGCGGATGTACTGAGCTGACACGGGCGTCCCCAGCAGCTGAGTGTCAGGGGTGCTCCTGTCTGTTGCACCTGGGAAAAACTACAAATCAGAGGAAGAAAGACATGAATATTTAAGCACAAGCACCGCTTCTAGATCTTCCCAATCCAAATGGATGGTTTTTCAGATGGTCGCCTCTCTACTCACTCCCCATCAGCTGAGTGTCAGGGGTGCTCCTGTCTGTTGCACCTGGGAAAAACTACAAATCAGAGGAAGAAAGACATGAATATTTAAGCACAAGCACCGCTTCTAGATCTTCCCAATCCAAATGGATGGTTTTTCAGATGGTCGCCTCTCTACTCACTGCTCCATCAGCTGAGTACTCAGTCCAGGTTGTTCCCTCCATGCTGTGCTGAATCTTAAATTTAGTGACCCAGTGGTCATCCTGAGGACAGCCCTGGATCACAATCCCTGTCACCTTTCTGGTCTGACCCAGGTTCGCTTGAATCCAATTTGAGTTCACTAGATCAGAGTGATACCAAACTTGTAAGTTGGAACATCGAGCAAAGGTGATTATGATGGAGTCCTCTCAAATAATCGTATTTTACATGCGAGGCTGTCGGGTTGGTACGCACCACTTCCAGAAGGCTTCCAGCAGGAATTTCCATTCAGACGGGCTTTGTTGGGCGTGAAGAGACCGATGGAAGAGGAAGCAGAGAGCTGGGAGTCTGTGATGTTCCCGTCCTCGACGCCCAAACCGTGCAGACACACTGACACAAACAACCCATCAACCTATGACTGTTCTTACAGAAAACATCTGACACATACGAATGTTTCGAGTGAAGTGTGTTTGTGTGCGGCTCCAGAACCAACAAAACTTTGTAATTACAAATATGCAACTGTAGCCACATTTGAAATGTCAATTTGAAATTGAAGTGTTTACCTTTCTGTTCACAGCTTAAGACGATCTCTAGATATTTCGACACAGTTGGACAGGGGTCCACCTCGGTGTGGGCGTATGCGAAGCAGAAAGGACGGTTGTCACACGCCTTCCTGTACTTGGGCAGAATGCCTTCCACTGTGCAGCTGCCTGTAGAAAATGGTCAGTTGTTTAATTCATTGTGATTGTTGTAGCCTCCATGCGCCAACATAATGGCGGCATGACAAACAGTTTGCATTTTTAGAGTCACATAGTGCAGCACCTCCTGAATCCCCCAGGTGTGGACAGATGTTGTCGCTCTTCCGTCCATAGAAAGCAGACTGGATGTTAATGACGCTTTCATGTGGACAGTGAAGGACAGCCGTGGAGCCCTGGCACACCAGCGCCGTCATAAAACCTGGAGGGACGAGAAACAACAGGATTGTTGAGTCTTAAAGTGTGAATGCTGATTCAGCGTTTGCGTTTTTAGTTTCCTGTATGTTTGTTGCAATCTGACTACAGGTAATCCCCGACTTACGAGCGAGTTCCGTTACTACGACTATCTCGTAAGACGAAAATTCGTATGTCGGAACACGAAACGCGTGTCGCTCGTAAGTCAGGATTTTCGGTCGTAAGTCGGAAAATTTATGCTACCCTTAGCAAAAAGTAGTATATTTAAGTATACTTCAAGTATACCTTTTAGGTACTTATGTGACTTGAAGTATACTTTTTAAGTACTTATCTGAAATATACTAAAAATACGTTTATTTAAGTATACTAAGAGTATACTTATTTTATACTTTAAAATAAGGCTGTGATTTAATCTGACTTGAAGTATACTTTTTATGTACTTGTCTGAGATATACTAAAAATAAGTTTATTTAAGTGTACTAAGAGTATACTCATTTTATACTTTAAAATAAGGCTGTGTACTTGAAGTTTAGTTTTTATGAACTACATTAGATACTATTAAGAATGCATTTTTAATACATTTCCTCAATCCTTTTTTATTTATTTTTTACAAATTTAATTACCTTATTATTTATTAAAGAATATCATTATATTGTTATTATTATTATTATTATTATTATTATTATTGAGCATGCATCAGGGTATTATTATTATCATCATCATCATCATCATCATCATCATCATCATCATCATCATCATCATCATTATTATTATTAGTATCATTATTGAATTTTTAGTTTATTTTTATTATTATTATTATTTTTTCTGTCTATTATCCAAATCCACACTCCAGTCCAGTTGGTGGCGGTAATGCGCTTAAAATAAGTTCGCCAACCGCCCATAATCTCAATAGAAGAAGAAGAAGAAGAACGCGACTCTTGCTTTGCGCGCTTCGTTCAAATGTAGCTACTTCCTGTTCAGCTGTCGGACAAGAAGCTCTTGTTGTCTCTGACTCAGCGCTCGTAAAACTTGCTTTTTATTAGACGTCGACTGGTCTGGACGACGACTGGACATTCAGTTGGAAATTGAAGGTAATCGGTTCTGTTTTGTTTATTTGCTAGATGTTTTTTGTTCAATTGAATTAACAAAACCTGCTGTGGCTATAAGCTAAGCTAACGGTAAGCTAACGAGCTAAAACTGGTGTGTTATGTTGCTGAGGTAGATGAATTGAGGCAAGTAAAACACTGCACGTTAGAATATGTTATTCTAGCGTTTAAATAACCCATATATGCTACGAGTTTTTTTTTTTTTTTGAGCTTGCTTCAAGTTTCTGGATGTTTTTTTTAAAGAGACAAGGCCCCGCATCCACGCAAGCATGTTTGCGTCACATCTCTGTGAACACACATGCGCTTACTAGCCAGCAGTGGTGGGATGTAACTAAGTACAAATACTTTGTTACTGTACTTAAGTATATTTTTCATGTATCTGTACTTTACTTAAGTAGAATTAAATGTGGGTACTTTTACTTTTACTGCACTACATTTTACATGAAGTATCTGTACTTTCTACTACACTACATTTCTATAATGTGTTGAGTTACAAGTTACATTCACGTTGCAACTTTTTGATTTGTCGTTAGTTTGAAAGTAACTGATGTTGAGAGGGGAGTTGGGCCACTGAATTACTGCAAAGTGGACAGGTAACATTAGACCTGCCTTCAAGAAGAGCTGGACCGATGATGTATATTCTTGTGTATAAGTCATTTAGCTGGGAGCACCCACAGCACCACTAACACACACAAAATGGATTCCACCACAAAGATTCATCCAGAAGATACAAAACACCCATGGCTTTATTGAAATATTATTGGAAGACTATTGAAATATTATTGAAAGACTATTGAAAGACTGTTCAGTACAGCAGGACAGATTCTCTCTCCCTAAAGAGCTAGACATGGACTCAAAAACTTTGAAAACCAACTTCTTCTGAACTTGAACAAGAAATTCTTGCTGCAATATTAAAATGTGTCAGTTCATGGGATGTTAGGAGACAAGAGATTTCTCCAAATGTCTCGACACTCAGGTCCAAGTTTTGAAAATTTTGTCAGGAAGTTAAAGTATTGTTCATTGTTGATCCATTACAAGATTGACTAGACAATATTTTAACTAGAGTTGATGACAAACGAGTTGAAGTGATCTATTCCTTTGTTAGTTGTGTCTAATGCTCCTTTTTTTAAACAGACAACTTTTACTTAAATGTGTTTACTGCAGTTAAAATGACACATTGGTTTTATTTTGTGTTAAATAAAAACTTTCAAAGGTAAATCATTCCTCTTTCTTATTTTGCTTAATGGTATTTAACTCATCACTGAAATTCTGACACACAGAATCAAAAGTCCAAGTGTGAACTGTGTCACAGAGTAAACACAATAAAAACATGCATTATCTGTAGCATTGTTCATTAAAATGGCTCAACACTATTAATGTATTACAGAAAATATGCATACAGTACGCACACTTAATGGTATTGTAGACCATTGCATTAGTTAATACATTCAGCAAGTACTTTTACTTTAATAATTTAAGTATTTTTAAAAGCAAGTACTTATTTACTTTTACTTAAGTAAAAATATTAATATGGTACTTCTACTTTTACTAGAGTACATTTTTGTCTGTTTATTTGTACTTTTACTTAAGTACAGTGTTTGAGTACTTTCTCCACCACTGCTAGCCAGCAGAACAATAACCGCAGCCAGGCTGAAATACTAATTTACTTGAAATACGTATTTCTGCAACATTACTGTTTTTGTGACTGCTACAGGCAGAAAACGGGCTGAAGGAAAACTGATATTAGATTCCTTGAGAGGTAATTTCTAGCAAGTAGTTTGAGTGAAGCAAGTGATGAGACACTTATTTTTAAAATCAAATGTGGAAATGGAGAACGCCTTGTTTGAATGTTATATTTATTCATTAGATCAGACTCCTACTTCCTGTTCCTCCTTATTTATATCTCAGCTCTTCATTGCACAAATGACTAATGTAAATTTTGAATGGTATCAAAAAACTATAGTGACTCACAATTTTTGTTCTTTTGCCCTTGTTTGTTTTTTTCTTTTACAGAGCTTCCAGCAGTTGTGAAACAGTTGAAAGATGTGGCGATCGGATCTCAGCGTTGCTTCCATCCACTCAACACCAGCTGTACACTTGTTGCTCCACCCATCTCTGTTCAAGTGTTGTCTGACCCTGATGACATGGTAATTAACTGAATGCATGGATACTGTACGTTATTGATCCATTTGGGGAAACATTACAATACAATTTATTTCTACATCTTTTGATTGCACACAAAAATGATAGATAAGAAGTGATATGATACCCCTTGATGGTATGCGAAAGGATCAGCTTGATGCCATAAATTGGAAGAGTTGAAATTGTAGAATGAATTATTATGCTGTTTCTTTTTTTTTAAATGTTTTTTGTGGTGATATATTTTTATCTCTCTCCAGGTCAAAAGAAGAGGAAGGTTGCAAACACTCGGTTAAACAGGGAGTCGAGTCGCTCACACAGCGTGTTCATCATCAAGCTGGCTCAGGCTCCTCTTGATGCCGATGGTGACATTCTCCAGGTCAGCTGGAACCACAGTCGTAGTACCAACTGAGATGAATTACAGTTTTCACAATTCAGTTTTGTCACTTTTTGATTCGTCAGGATAAGAACCATGTTACAGTTAGTCAGCTGTGCCTGGTGGACTTGGCAGGGAGTGAGCGCATTGGCAGGACTGGGGGAAAGGGCACACGGATACGTGAAGCAGGTTTGTTATCCAACAGCAGGATCTGATTTTACTCTCAACCTGTTTCACTTAACCTAATATAATTTTACTTTACAGGTAACATTAATCAGTCGTTGCTGAATCTGCGGACCTGCATCGAAATACTCAGAGAAAACCAGACGTGTGGCACAAACAAGGTTTGTTTTCAGCCTAAAGATGAACACCACTTACGTTCAGATAAACTGTGTAGTTCATGTTAGATTTCTGTTTATAGATGGTCCCCTACAGAGATTCAAAAGTAACCCATCTGTTTAAAAACTACTTTGATGGGGAAGGAAAGGACAGGATGGTCGTTTGTGTCAATCCAAAGGCAGATGACTATGAGGAGACAATGGTAAGTTGCTCCAACATGATCACTGAGTCCTTATTATACAGACAAAATGTATTTGTTTCGTCAAATAAGCAAGACGTGCTCTGTTTGTGCAGCTGGTGATGCGGTTTGCAGAGATGACCCAGGAGGTGGAAGTTGCTCGTCCCATGGACAAACCCATTTGTGGCTTTACTCCAGGCCGTCGCTATAGAAACCAGGCCGTCGCTATAGAAACCAGGCCTTCACAGAGGAGCTATCATGCAAGTTAGAGGAGCGTGGTGGCCCATTTAGACAAAGGTAAAAAAAAAGTCAACCATAAAAACTATCAAAGTACAGAAATATCATCCAATAAATGTTTTAAGAAAGGCAATGTAAGGAAAGAAAATCTTATTAAAGGATTTACAAAGGAATTGAATAAATATAAAAACCTTTTGGGGGGTATTAAATTGCAGATTTTCGCTCTGTTTCTTTAGATGGGACCTCCTCTGTTATAAGAAACCTGGTGCTCAGCCTACCCCCTCTACCCTCCTCTGAGCTGACTGACCCAAATGATGACGTCACCCTGCCTCGTCTCATTGAAGCTCTGCGGAACAGACAGAAGATCAAGCAGCTGATGACTGAAGACGACAACAAAGCAGGTACCTGCTCACGTTTTAGCTCAGCTCTCCATCCCCAAGTTACTGAATTTTCCTATTGTGGCTCATCTTTTCATCTCCCACAT
>JBBPBX010026435.1:15553-31513 GCA_038048925.1 Garcialebias charrua | reverse complement strand
TATATATATATACAGCATATATATACAGTATATATACAGCATATATATACAGTATATATACAGCATATATATACAGTATATATATTCAGTGTATATATACATACACATATCTATATATACATACATATACATACACACATCTATATCTATATACATACACATATCTATATACAGTATATATATACATATACACATATCTATATATGAATCTATATCTATAGGCATATCTAATAGATATATATACAGTATATATATAAATATATATATATATATATAGTATATATTTACAGTATATATATAGTATATAATATATATATATATATACATACATATATATACACTTATATATATACATATATATACACATATACTTACACATATATACATATATATACATATATACAGTACACATATATACATATATATATACATATATATACATATATACATACATATATATACATATATACATATATATATATACATATACATATATATATATATATACATATATTTATCCTTTGGAAACCTTTAAAACAAAAACGTGATATCTGGGAGTGTGTACACAAAAACATTGTCTGAATGAGGTCCATGTTATTTTATTCATATTGCTGGGTTTCAGATGACGTAGCAGTGACGTCACAGAATGCAGATGCGGGGCAAGAAGTAAACGCAGCCGTTTCCTTCTGTTGCTGATTCAGCATCAACATGCCTAAATTCTGTGCCGTTTACGGTTGTTGCAACCGCTCTAATCGAGAGATAGATAAAAGTTATTTTCGTGTTCCGAAAGTAGTATGCTACAAGGGGATTAATTTAAAAAAACTTACAGAAAAAAGACGACAAACGTGGATTACAACCTACGGCTAAAAACAGGAGGTGCAGAAACTGACGAGAGTCTGCAGCGACCACTTTGTTACAGGTAAGGGTCGTATCGTTTAAATCATATTTTCAGATATTTTATTGGACAGTAACTAGAAAGACAGGTAAGATATGTTATGCCCTAGCTTGTGTAGTGGTTCAACACTTGGTTGTTCCCAGAAAAAATCCGATTAGAATGCTAATGTTGTTAGCGGTTAGCTTAGTGCTAGGAAAGGCATTTACGTGTTTTACTTTAAAGTGGTGTCTTATATTTAGGTTGTCCGAGTGCAGCAGGTGATGTACATTCCCAAGACTGGGCCCCCACTGTTAACCTGGGGTACCAAAGAAGTAACGAGTGGCCACAAACAGAAGCATCCCTCCGGCGCAGGGAAAGAGCTAAGGCCTGGAAGCTTCTCTGCACTGAGGAGGCCAACAGTCTGGAAGATGAGCTCTGTGAAGAAAGCTTACCAGCCCCTGAAAACGAACGATTCAAAGGTAAAATAATAATAAATAAAAATACTATTTATTTATTTATAGAATTTCTGAACGTAATTTTTAATAATTAAATATTTGCAGATGCAGAATGCCAGACGGATCTAAGCATGGTTGACCTCACAAAGCTGGAGGATGCAGTGAAAGGCTACACAACTGAGATCTGCGACCTTAAGGAAAAAGTCTCAGTGACTAAATTTACTCCTGAAACCTTCCAGAACAACGATAAAACAAAGTTTTATACGGGACTGCCCAACTTTTTAGTTTTGATGCAAATTTTTCAGCTCTGTGAACCTTATACATCAGCATGTCATCACTGTCAGCACTCTCCAAATTTGAGCAATTTATTATGATACTTATGCATCTCAGATTACATCTGCAGCTTCAAGACCTTGCCTATAGATTTAATGTGTCAAAAGCCACTGTGTCTCGAATTTGTTTTAGAACGATTCATGTTCTCCATGAAAGATTACAATTCTTAATAGTGGCCTGAGCGACAAGTAATTCAATCAACTATATTTATATAAATATTTTAAGTTTAAATGATTATACATGTATTTATCATTTAAAGTAAATCAAAAGTAAATTAAATCACTAATACTGTTACAGACCATATTTGTACATGTTAATTGTTCATGAAGACAAAAAAAAAATTTACCCAATAAGGTTGAATATTTTTAATTTATTCAATGAACTCCATAACCAATCTTTGTGAATATTGGTCAGTTAAAATGACATGAGTTTTGCTATTGAAATAAAAACATTTTTCTGAAGTAGACTCATTTTGCAACATTTGTGACATATGACATTTGTATGTGCTGTTATTTAACATATTAGAACACCTTTGAAATTCACAAGCTAATCTCATATTGATTTAAATATATCATTTGATTTAACATACTTAACTTTTCAATTAAGATTATTGTAAATAAAAAACAGCTGTCATGACATGTAACAACATCACATGACCCTTCTGCAGAGTGCTTGCTACAGGTGTAGCTGAAACATGTTATGGTAGTGACAAATGTTTTTGGGGAAAAAAAGAGCAACTGTTTAAATTTGTATAAACTTTTCAAACTCCTTTCATCAACTACTCCAAATAACATTCTTGATTCTTAGATTGGTTAGTCACGTGTGGATTTCTGTCCCAGGATTTCAGGTAGGATGCAATGTGTAAAATAGTGCTGAATTTTGGGAACTGCTGTTTCCCACAGCTGGTCATCTGGCAGAATTCTTTCCACATAAATATCATTTTCACTCCATACTACAAAATCACAATATTGTACATCCACAATGTGAATCTGATCCTGGAGCTGATGGTAATAAGGATGGTTCCTATCCAGTTGTACAGAATCTCCAACCTTGACGAGACGACGAGACAAAAACCAGGCTGTCCAGCACACATCCTCAGACCGACTTCATGCTGTTTGCTCTGTGGGCACTGAAGGACAAGACAATGAAACTTAGACATAAAAAATAAATACGGTAGTCTCCAAAACATTTCAATATGATACGTTTTTAAAGATTGTGTTTCACTCATTTCACTATCCAACACCAATGTTAGAAAATGAGACTATATTTATGTCTCTGTCAACCAGGTGTGTTCCACAGGTAAGAATGTATTAATCTGGACTAAGTTTTAAAAGGTGATGGAAAGGTCACACATTTTTTAACTGGAAACAAGGCAACATCCCACAAACTGCAAGACCATCCCCAAAACTACGGCTACATGCTGTGAAATATGCAAACAACAAAGATTTGAGTAAAAAATTATAGTTGTAACATTCATACTGTGAGGTGCGCAAAGTCTGCAGTGCAGTACCCTAATGCATGCTCAATAATCCAGGTAGAAAAATCTAAAAAAGCTAAGTCTGCAGTGCAGTAGTCCAAACCTTTTGAGAAATAAATTTTACCTTGATTTCACACACCCTGGCTCCATGACAGTCACATGAAACGACTCCATCTGGTGAGGCTCCCATGTATGGCCACCTTGAGTTTAACCAGCTAGTATCTGAAGTTACAAAGAAGATACGATCACCTTGATGATACTGTATTATCAAAACAAAAAAAATCATAATATTTTCAGTACATTAACTTACCTTTTTAATGGAGTTACTGTAGATCTCTGACCTACAGTGTAGAAATGCATATGACTCAACGTTAACACATACAACTCCAGCACGAATTTGGCTTTACAGAAGCTAAATATATTATTTTTAAGTAGATCCACGCACATAGAAATAACAGGGGGCTAACTAAACTTGTTGTTAGCATTAGCGATAGCGTAGTTAGCATAGGCTAATTACTAAATAAATAATACATCTCACTACTCACCCGGGCAGAAACAAGTCGACAACCATTTAAAGCTTCTTTTGATCCTAAATGGTTAACCCAAAACTCGTCCTCGCCAGTTTATTTAGGGCTTTGGCATACTTGCTGTAATCCATTCTGCTGTGTTTTGAACTGGGGAAAATCACTTCCTGCCCCGCATCTGAATTTCGCGCCACTTCCGGGTCACGTGATTGCAACCCAGCAATACTGTGATTTAGTGAGTTTATTGAAGTTATTTTGTACTGACTGAACTGCACATAACTGTTATAACAAAGCAAAAATAAAAGGGCAACAGTTGAAACTATGGATTCTTTTTGCCTTCTTAAGCTGAGCATTCAGAAAAAATGTTGCACTCACTATTATTGATCTTATTTCAAAGAAGTGGTGAGGCATTTTCTATTAGTTTGTATGCAGCAAAGTACAAGGGTGACAGCGCCAAGATGGCTGCCCTAAATCCTGCGTTTGAGCAGGCTATGCTTGGTCTACTATATATAATGTCTATGGTCTATAGAGCATACTTGTTATTTTGTTTATGACGGGTGCACGATAATTTACCTCAAAATACGATAATTTTAGGGCTCTAGTACGATAATCCTACATTTCTCACCTGGCAACACTGATCATCACTGAAAAGCAGTTTAGATACAAACCTGATCTGTGAAGCAGAACGTTTGGGTAGAAAACAGCACCTTGGGTTTTGTTGTGTTGCAGTTTGTCCTTTAAACGACATCGTTCCTCTTTATAATCTGCATCTGTTGTTTCCAGAAACTCGGACATTTCAGCAGCCACTTCCTCTCGTTGTTCAGCCTGATGTCTCCTCATCTCTGTTAGACAAAGTTTCCTTTAAATAATACTTTCGGAACGGGTACAGACGAAGTGAAATCAAGAAAATGAAACATTACAGAAAATTAAATCGTAGTCTAAAAGTACAGCACAATGCTACCTCACATTTCCTATCTTCGTTACGTCTGGGGGGTGGGGTTCTTCTTCTTCTTCTTGTGGTGTTTTTTGGCGGTTGGCAAACAACATTTGGTGCATTACCGCCACCAACTGGTAAGGAGTGTGGACCACATAAGAAAATACAGTAAAAAAAGAAAGAAAAAAAACATTTTCCCTTTTATATCCTAATCTACACTGTTTTTAAAAAAATGAAATATAGCCTGATATCCTCTATTTCCTGATTCTGCAATAAATCTGCAATGTTCAATTTCATTTTCAATTTACTAAGATTTCTAATCAACTTATTTCTTTGAACCTGATATCTCCTGCAATGTAAAATAATGTGTTCTATTGTTTCCTCTTCTCCACACTCACATTTCCCTGTGTGATGTTTCCCTTTTAAACATAATGTGCTGTTCATCCCAGTGTGCCCTATCCTTAGTCGTGAAATTATTGTTTTTTCTCTCCTGTTTCTTCTGTTCTTCTCCTTTCTCCAATTTTCCTTTGGATTTTATAAAACCACTGGCCTTTCTTTTCTTCCTCCCATAATTTTTGACACCTTTCTTTCATTTTTTGTTTTATTATACCCTTTATTTCTTTTATACTAAGCCTAACACCAAGTTCCGACTAGTGCTCTCCTTAGCCATCCTATCTGCCTTTTCATTCCCCATAATGGAACCCATAACATTTACTGTAATCCCCCATCATGTTGATCCTATATAGTGTTTGTTGTATTTCAATTAATATATCTGGTCTGCTATCTGACTGGTTGTATTGCAAACTGGACAATGATGAACTCTGAGCAAATGATTGCTTTTAATGGTCTTACCTCTTCTACCCACTGAACTGCTAAAAGTAAAGCGAGCATTCCTCCTGTATAAACCGATACTCCATCACTAACCCTTTTTCCTACTTTAATATGAAACTGCAGTATAATGAATGCTATCCCTATTCTATTAGCTGTATTTTTTGATGCGTCCGTGTATATATGTACTGTACATAATTATAATGTACTGTATTTATTCATAATAAAAAATGTATTCTTGTTTTTCATTTCTAATAATGAAAAATCAACTATTGCATCAGGAAGTTTCTGACATATATTTGTTTTATCTAAATGGATTTCATTAACTTTGGCTTTTATTATCCACCCAAAGCTTTTTATTTTTTTCCTTTTCCTTTTCCCAACCTGACTGAAGCACCTCTAATGTTGGATGATCATTTCTTTGCCCTTGGAGAGGTAGTTCGTAGATAGTTGTTCCCATCTAATTTTAAGAGGCATTCATCCCATTTCAACCTGTAATGCTGCTGTTGAATATGTTTTAAAAGCACCTGTACATATTCTTAGTGCCTGATATTGGATATTATTTAACTTATTGAGGTTGGTGTCTGCTGCTGAGTTGTAAAATATGCACTCATAATCCAAGACTGACCTAATTAATCCAGGAAATTGCTGTCAATGAATTTCTATCAGCTCCCCACTCAGTTCCAGCTAAACACCTCATTATATTTTAACACTTTCCTACATTTATCTATTATTTTCTTAATGTGTGCGCCCCATGTCATTCTTTCATCAAACCACAACCCAAGAAATTTAAATTCTTTAACTCTTACCAACTCCTGCCCATATAGTTTTAGGTTGATATTCTCAGCAACTATTTTCCTTGTAAAAACATTATTTTAGTTTTGTCAACAGAAAATTTAACTCCCCATGTATACAGTATGACCATTTTTCTACAACTGAAATTGCCCCCTGAAGCTTCTTTATAATAAATTCTAGATTTTTTCCTCTTTTCCACATTGCCCCATCATCCGCAAAAAGTAAAAATCCCATTCCACCCTCTGCTTCCTTAAACATATCATTAACTATCACAGAAAATAATAATGTATTCTATACAATACTATATAACAACTATTCCATTCTATACTATAATATACTATACTACAACCATTCTATACTATACTATTGGGGCCGAGATGGTGTAGATGCAGGGCAGCCGACTCAGGACCGGAAGGTCCCAGGTTCAATCCCTGGTCACTGCATACCTCGTTGTGTCCCTGGGCAAGACACTTAACCCCGAGTTGCTCCCGGTAGGACTGGCTGGCGCCTTGCATGGCAGCTTACCGCTACTGGTGTATGAATGTGTGTATGAATGGGTGGATGGTTGGTACTGTGAAGCGCTTTGGGGCCCCTCATAGGGGGCTGGAAAGCACTATATAAGTAAGCTCCATTTACCATTTAACATATAACATTAAATAATATAATCAAAAAGGCGTTCAATACAAGATCAAATAAAGTCCAGTTGATCTTGTATTGAACGCCTTTTTGATTTTATCATGTCCTGGACGACTGAGAATCTTCACCAGCTTTAAATACTATACTATATTATATTACATCTATACTATTCTATACTATACTATACTATACTATAGTACAAACACACACACACCCACACACACACACACACACACACACACACACACACACACACACACACACACACACACACACACACACATACACACACAAATAATTTTAACATGCAAAAATTAAACAAACTTAATAATAAGCACAAAACACACCTAAAAGTCAATCATCCTGATTTAAAAAAAAACTATTTGGTAAATGCTTGCCTTGCCATCGATATGACATCACACATTTCTTCCTAAATGCTATGATATTTTTGCCAGAAGTTCCCCAGGTTGCTTCTAAATAACAACATAATTTTATGTAAATAATTTTAAAATGTAAAACTGAAGGAGGTGTAAACATTTGTGAAATAATATTTGTTTGAAATGCTATAAACTGTCAAGGATTGGAGCTGTTTTACATCATCAGCAGTCCACTTTGGTCTTCACCCTGCATCAATCCAACCAAAATAAACTCTATTCCTCCTGAGATCAATCAAAATGCTGATTACTACAGGTAAGATATTAATGTTTCATAACTTTTCACAGAACAATATTTCAAAAGATCTGAAGAATTGATTTGTTTCATTAATATTTTTTTATAACATCAGTTTACAGCAATAAAATCAGTTTACAGTGGTGGTGCAGAAGTTAGAGAAGGTGAGTGTGTGATCTGAAGGTTGCCAGTTATAACCCCCCTGAGCGTAGCATCAAAATGTTGGAGGGAAAAGTGAAGTACTCACACTTTCCTGCACCCTCATTTGCCCCACTCGGGGCTCTTCAGCATGGCTGCAAATCCACTCATCTGCTCCCCAGGGTGCCCTAGATGGCAGCCCTCTGCTCCACACCTGTGGGCTGTGGTAGATCGCTGGTCCATGGTTGCATCAGGAAGGGCATCTGACATACAAACAACTGTTGAGTCATGCAGTTGTGCTTACTCTGGCAACCTCTAATAAAGGGAGCCACCGAAAGAAAAAAAGAAAAGAAAAAGTCAAGTAAAGAAATAATATAAACTGAAGTTTAATTAAATCCAGTTTTATATATATATAGCTAATATATGTATATATTTTTTTTCTCAGTTTGATATATCAAAATAATAACTTTTGTCATTTTATGACCATTTGCAACCCAGCACAGCTACCACAATGTATTACATCAAATATTCAAAGGAGAAAAACAAACAAAACTGATCTTATCAGCCAGCCTTCTAACATCATACACCATCAATTTGTATTACAAATCCCTTAATCTGCTGGATGGTATAATCAAATAATGTGTAAATCATTTTCAGAGTTTACATTTATAATCACAGTTTCAATTGACAAAAACAAAACTAAAACTAAACTAAAACTACAAAATCCATCAGCAGCTGAGCGAGCTATATTCATCCATTCATCCATTTTCTTTACTTGCTTTTTGCTTTTGCTACAGTCAGTCACAGCTACAGTTAGCAAACTTTAAATAGTTTTATCATTTGTGCACGAAATACAGTACATTACAGTAATTCAGTTTAAAGGAAACGTCATGGATCGTGTGTGTTTGTGAGTAACAACCACTGGGTGGCAATGTCTGACTGTCAAACATGGCTCTGTGGAGCTGCTCAGTAATTATGAGATTTCTGTCAAAGTCTTCTGTTAGTTTCACTGCACACATGTCTCTACATCACTTCTCAATAAAGTTAGGTTGAATGGTTAGGATGGGCCAACACATTGTGAATAACTACAGATTATAGGCACTTCTAATCAAATGAGTCCGTGGGATGTTTTTAATGAGCCCTGTAGGATTGACACCAACATGACAGTGTATGAGGTTCAATTTTAAATGATGACATAAGATCCTGTCAACTGCCCTGCCATCTGCCCTATAAGTCAACTTATAGGGCAGATGTGTCTGAGTGGTTAGAGCAGTCGTCCTCCAATGCAAGAGTTTGAGGTTTGATTCCACCAGATGTCACTTGCTGAAGTGTCCATGAAAGACACTGAACCTCTCATTGCCTCCAATGTGTGTCCCATCGATGTATGAATGTGATAAAGCTCTGAATATTCTTTGTAAAGGTATAGGAAAATGCTGTATGCATGGATAAACGAGGGCACAGATTGTAGTGTTAAGCACTTTGAGTATCTTGTTGTTGTAAGTTACAAAGGCGCTATATAGTCCATGTACCATTTACATTTCACCTTTACCTGATTTAAACAACTATAGGTTTGCTTAATTGAGAAGAAGTTTATAACGTATGTATCTTTTTCAGCGGTTTTAGTTTCCTATAGTATTTGAGCTGATATTATGAATGTGTCACATTTAGAGCATAGTGAGACATAAAGGAACCAAATGCAGATGGGAGCAGGTTGAACAATAAACAAGATTGTAAATAACTCCCATCAGGAAAACGGTAGATGGGAAACACAAGATGTACAGGTAAGACAGAGCAGTGGCGGCCCGTGAAATGTCCACCAGGGGTGGGCTATTTCTCCAAAATAAAATAAAAATCCCAAGTGCAAACAGTTTTTTTTATCAAATGCAGATTAATACAAGGTCAACAGAACAATTAAATGCTCAGGATGAGAAGAGCCAATTTGACTCACTAAAATAACAAAGAACAAGCAAAATATATATGAATAAATAAATAATATATAAATTTTAGAAAGGAAAATAAGTGAGATTAAAACATTTCTGCATTTCTACTTGCAAGAGGCTTTGTTTTCATTCTCCAGATCAATAGTGTTAAGAAATTGTAAAACACCACAAGTGACATTTAATATATACAATTATTATGTTTGATCATTTTTTATAAGCAAATTAAAATAAATGTAGCCATCAGAGTCCATAACGGTACAATAACCTGCGCTGGACACCTAACTCCACAAACAAACAAAGAAAAGAAAAACTCACCAGTTGCCACTTTTAGAATAAACAGTCAGCTGAAGGCTTTTATCACAAACAGCCGCCTAAAAGTGGAGAGGATATCAGTCAGGAATGGTACGTAATATAATAATATAATTATTAGATAAAGGCTAGCATTAGCATGTTAGCTCCAAAAACAAACTCACCAATTGCCACTTTTAGAATAAACAGTCAGCTGAAGGCTTTTTTCACAAACAGCCATCAAAATTTGAGAAGCATATCTGTCAGAAATGCAAATAGACATTAGATAAAGGGCTTTCAATTATTTAAAACTTACCTGAGCAAGCCTGCTTCAGTCACTGACCGCACAGCAAATTTTCCAGACCAATAAATAAATAAATAAATAAATAAACGGCCGGAAACACGCGATCGGTAGGTAGAGCTCACGTTGGATGTTTCCAGGGCAGTGAAAACTGCGCCCAGCATCTTCCTATTGTTTTGTAACGTTGTGGAATAACTGTTCACGCGCCATTTATTACGAGAGTCAATGGATAAGCTCAGTGGCAGTCCGTCCTACATGCTAACAGTGCAACCGCACAGGGCGGCATCCAGCAGGGGGTGGCATAAGAGGAGACAAGCTCCTCGTTTTTTAATTTTTTAAATCTTTTAAATCTTTTATAACTTTTTTTTAACAACATAACACAGAACTCCACCACCGCACTGCTCCTGGGCCGCCCCGCCCTTCATTTATTCATGTCCTCAGTTTAATCACAGCAGCAGCTGCAGGGGTGCACCGTGCACCTCCTCCACTTTCACTTTCGTTTTTGTTACGTGCCCGGAGGTGACACCACGTGCGGTCAGTGGAAAGATGGAAGGGATGAAAAGGAGGGTGGTACAGAGTGAGAAGACAAGGATTAAAAAGAGAAAGATTCTGGAAACAGACGCAGCTAAATATGCAAACATTGACACGTTTCACTCAAACAGCTGCAGTTTCTAAACGAGACAGATCAAACAGGTAAGACATGCTGTTGAACTTTGCTGCAAAACACCGTTCAAGTTAATTATCAAGTCAATGGATTTTGTGTTGTGTGGCATTGTGACATAACATACTGTTATATCATTTAAATAATATTATATGAGTCTGGTGAAGAGCTGCTCTATATGAAAAGTGCCCTGATATGTTAGATGATTCAACCCTTTAATGAAACTGGCCTAAATTGATCATAATAGTTTGTAAAAAGGGGAGATTTGTGTTGAGTTATGACAATTTTTAAAATGTGATTTAGTGTCAGGAGTGATGAGGGGATTGTTCCTGTCAGTATGAAGGAACAGGTGAGCTGTAACTGTGTGTGAACAAACAAGCATTATAGTTCCAATATAAACACTTTCTAAACTATATAGTGACTCGTTATATTGTTACAATTAAAAGTAAGATAATAAATACATAAGGCAATGAAAGGGAATAGTATGAAAGTAATATGAAATAAGCCTGCATATTTTACCATTGAAAATATATTAATTGGTTAAGTCAAAATGTGTTTTCCATATCAAATGTACTAAATCTTTACAGATTATTGTCCTGATGCTCAATAAATGTAGTCCTCTGGACAGATTCTTCTTTGTATCAGAAAGACTTCTTCAGTCTGAGGAGCTGTGACAAACTCAGTCATCTTTCCTCCTTGATAGAGAGGAATGATGGTTTGAGAGAGGAGTAAAGGAGGCCATCTTTGTGAAAAGAAACCGTCCATCATTAAACAGAGGTGGAGGCCTCCATGTTCAACTGTCCCCCTCTTACAATGCTGTTATTGCTAGTATCTTACTGTTCATATAAAATATTTGATAATGTTCTTATAGAAACAATTCTTGAATAATGTTCATAATGTGTTAATGTTACATGTTTGTCTCAGGCTACTTCTTGTTCTGCCATTAACTCTAAAATACTTATTGAATAGTTTATATATGTAGGTAAAACTACAGGTAGATGTTGAACAACCCATTAAAATAAACCAGAATGCAGGAAATGGCATCTATTTCATTCTGGGAAAGGACCCCCCACTGGCAACCTAGCGTGCGTGGGGGCGCCCTTGGGGTTGCTCGCACAAGGCGCCAAATAGGCTAGGACCGTCACTGGATAAGCTCCCTGCGCCCCCAAAACAGGAAATACATCACCAATCAGAAAACGTTTTTTGAAACAAACAATATAACTAACCATTATTCATAAAATATTTATCCTACACAACTAAAAACATACATGCATATATTTTGAAATGTTTTTTTATTTTATTATTTCATTTTTATTAAAAAAAATAATTCTTCAATGTAAAATGGTCCAGAAGTTCCAGTGGGGTAGCACCCTAGCGCCCCCTATTGGCCAGCCGCCCCTGAGACAGGCTTCCATAGGACCTGCTTCAGAGAGAGGATGGAAGGGTGGTCAATGTATTGGTAATAGCACATATGTCAAAGTCAAGGCCCGCAGGCCAGATCCGGCCCACAAATTAATTATCTATGCAGGCCACAGCCGCTCGCTGGTGTTTTTGCACGTACCAACACTATATTTGGGCAGCAGGGTGGCACAACTGGTAGAGCTGCTGCCTCTCAGCGAGAAGGTTGCCGGTTCAAATCCCGGTCCGGGGCCTTTCTGGGTGGAGTTTGCATGTTCTCCCCGTGCATGCGTGGGTTTCCTCCGGGTACTCCGGTTTCCTCCCACAGACCAAAAAACATGCTTGTTAGGCTGATTGGTGACTCTAAATTGACCCTAGGTGTGAGAGTGGATGGTTGTTTGGTGTGAGTGAGACAGGTCCCTCTTGTAAATGAGTCCCCGTGACTCAACGAGGCTAGCCTGTATAAATAAAGGTTGAATGAATGAATGAATTCCCCACAATGCAAAAGTAGTATTGACGGGGCAGATCCGATCCGGAGTCGTGTCTCATGAACCCAGAGTAATAAGACCCGCCTCACATTCAGGAAATCCATTTTATAGTTTTCAGCCAGCTGGCAGCTACAGCGTGCGGGAGTAGCACATTAGCTAACAGCTAGCCAACTTTTCATCGTAACATGTCCGCTGTGTGGAAATATTTTACACTAAACACCGCAAGACAGCAACGTGCAATGTCTGCAGAGCCATAGCGCCACATTAAACCAAGGTCAAGTTAGTTTTACATTGGACATTTGAGCTCCGGGGCTTCAGCCGGACGCCACTCTTGCTGAACCAAAACAGGGAGACCCACCGCGGCCAGCTGCGTCTATTCTGACCCGCTGTCTGACCATCTTGTAGGAGGGACAGGCTGAGAGCGGCTGACCGAAATCAGAGTGCCTCCACCGGATTGAACAAGAAGAACACACAGCTGAAGCCACGGAGCTCAAATGTTCACCGAGAAGTTGCTAAACTTCATCATAATTAATGACCAACAGCTATCAGCTGTAGAAAATGAAGGATTTCGCAGCTTGATACTTGCAGCCAACAGTAAACAATCATAAAAAAGCATATTAATTAAAAATCACAAGAAAACTGTATTTAAAAAACAAAACGAAACATAAACAGCCACATTATAAAGTGATGTAAAATACTAAAAACAGGAACATGTCTGTTTTGATTTATGCCAAGAACTTAGCAGATGTAAAGCTATTTAATATTTTATTTAATTAATTTATTCATTCATTTAAAAGAGACAAAATAAAACAAATTCATCAAAAAGATAACACTGAATGAAAAGAGTGCAGAAAGAAGAAAAAAATATATATCACTCCCTTATAACAAACATTGAACCAGTCCGGCCCTTGGCTTGTAGCAAATTTGTTTTTTTGGTCCTCGGTGTATTTGCCTTTGACATCCCTGGGTCATAGGAAGCAAAAAGAGGTGTGAGAAGCTGGGAGAAATGACCACAAGACACCACCCATCCTTCTCCTTTGGCACAAAAAGCATCTGCAAGCCTTTTTATGTTTTATGACAATACATTTACTTTAGTGACCTTTCTTTATTTTATTTTTTGTTAAATGAGGTTTCAATCCAGTCTTTCCCTCACTCTAAACTAGTCCATTAAAGCTGCTTTTAAAGAATGACGTTGTCCGCATCCATTAGAAGAAACACCTCTTAGGTTTGTTTCTGCAGCCCTTGAAGCATATTTAAAAAGACAGCCTTTCACACAGACACACTCACCTCCGTATGATTCGCAGTTATCTAGTCTTTATAAAGCTCAGTCACCTGGTAGTAATCTGACAACAAATCGTGTAGTGAAACACTTCCTGTCAAGTTTTAATGGATATCCACGTTTGTCTGTTTTGTGAAATTTCCAACCAAAACTGGTCTTCCCAACACAAAGCTTAGTGCTGTTTATGTGTGACTTTCACACTCTCATTCCATTTTGGTTTGTTTAACTATTAAGGAAAAGAAAGGAAAAAAAAACATGTAGTGTTTCCAAGTAAATTTTGTTGAGGAACATAACGTCACGATTTAGTACATCTGACTGCATTTTAAACCAGACATAAAGTCTAGTTAGGAAAACATGTGGTTTGTCCTGTGGTGCTGCAGGTGGAGCACATTCTGCAGTACTGTCTCCCTGAACCTGTCACATACACGTACAGCACACACCTTGTTACTGTATGTGGAACTGCATTATTGATTTACAGCAGAGCTCGTCCCATGTAGTGCTGCAGCTTAAATTTATCACATTGCAACATGTCCTGGAATGTTGTAGAATAATATCAGGCTGAAAATATGTTTTAAAGATGCAGTATCCTAGCTCACTGGGAGTTACATTTAGTAGTTTGCTTTTTATCCTAAAAAATTAAAAGGTAATTAAAAAATACTGATATCCTGCTGCTCGGCTTCAGAACAAGCCCCACACTAGTAAGTATATACAGCGTGTTATAATGTATATGTACAATATGTGTTTCTAATTATGACATGGTTTAGGAGGAGGATGGACCCAAAAATGCAGACTGGCACAAGGAGCCTGGCCGAAATAAATAAATAAATAAATAAACAAATAAATAAATAAACAAATAAACAAATAAACAAAACAAGTGGTACGTTGAAGTCTTCCCTTGCTGAGGGATTTGAACAGTGAATGGTTTCAGTTTTGGAGAGCAGTGTTTTTACTGGACTAGAATTGGACAGGGAATGCAAGTCAACCTTAACGTGTTTGGTGCAAGATATTCAAGTGAAGCCCTCTGGATAGACGGTGAATCGTATTTCCACAAAAAAGAAACTGTCCAGATGACCTGACTGAGCATTATTGGATTTGGTACCTGGATGATTGAGCATGAACTTTGAAGGTATTCAGGTAGTTACACTGTGCATAATAATAGGTACTGGTAGATTTTTTTGTTTGTTTGTTTGTTTGTTTGTTTGCATGTGATGGATCCATGGGGAGAGGAGGGAGTAATTTTATCCCAGACCAGGCGCAAAGGCGGAGCCAGGGTGTGGCCAGTGGTGGCCTTGGATGCCTCAGATTTATCTTCAACCACCCCAGTCTTTGAGGAAACTATAATGTTAAGCAATTAAAAAATGAGCATTGTTTCCTCAAAGTAAAAAGGTGACTGCTTTACATATATATATGGTTGACATCTTAAATTTTAGCACACAGGGTTTGATAGTGACCTTTCTTACACCTAAATGTAGCCACACACCAAAACAGAAGTTAGTCACTCACTTATTTTTCAAGTAGCTCACAAAATGAACAGAGGACTGGACTGAAGGATGGATGGATGTATAAACAGACGGAGGGTGTTTATACAGCCTTGCTCCACGATGGGGTACAACATAAAGGTTCCCTTTTCAGTCAGTCACTCGGTGCAACACTATTGCTATGGGAAATTGCGCCCCCGCGCGATTACCTGAAGGAATACAATCACGCCTTAACAGCAGGGGGCGTCAGCATCACCCCAGAGACCCCACCCTCTGGGTACTTAAGATGTGGACGCCCATCCTACTTTCTCTTTTTGCCCTTCACCTCGCTTAAACCTGAACTTCTCTTCTCTTCGTGGGACTTCTCTGTTGTTCATCGCTCGACCAGAGGTGAGCTCGCTCCCTACGCTGAGCGTACAGAGAATTTTGCCTGAGTACTGCTGGGCTGGCGAAAGCTAGTCCGG
>JBBPBX010026434.1:24169-38101 GCA_038048925.1 Garcialebias charrua | reverse complement strand
TGCTGATGCACGCTCTATTTTACAACTATTCAGTTGGACTTTTAACCCATCATTTTCACGTTGTAACATCATGTGCTGTTCTTGTGATTTTCTATAATCTTCTTGCAGCCTTGTGTACCGTAGTGATAATGATTCCAGGGTGTCCGTGCATTTTTCCAGCGCGTCTCGTGCCTCCCCACAATCCGCCTGAAGCGACTTGTATTGATGGTAATACGTATCCTTCTCCACCACACATTTTTCCAAATCATCTTGTGATTGGTCAAAATCCCTTTTTAACACTCTGCATTCTTCGTAGAGACTACGCGTTTGTTCAGCGCTGCCAATACTCGACTGTGTTAAACTCTTTACCTCCTGCTGTAAAGTGGCAACCTCCATTTGTGCTGTTAAACATGATGTAGAGACAGCCCGGCGTACAGCAGTTTCAAAGTCTAGCTTGGCCTTTAACAGAAGGCTTAATTTAGCCAAACGTTTATCTCTGTCTGCTTTCTTTTCAGCCGTTGTGGTTCCAGCTGTTACAGTTTTTAATGCACTGTCCACATCTGCTTCCTCCATCAACTGTGTCTCTTCATGGTAGTTTGTGATGGGCCCTGTGAGTGAAAATAAGGCACATTCGATCCAATCTGCTTTGGTCGGGTCGTGGCCTTGAGGTGGCACAGGCTGCCCTGTATCAGAGGTGTCAGGGGTCTCACCCTCTGTGCCTGCCATCTTTTATCTGGATTTTCAGTGAAAATCAAAATAAAAGATGTTCTGTATTCGTTATTCTAAACTTTTCACTATTTGAAATAAACAGGAAAGTTTAAATGTGCACAGGACAACTGTGGAAGATGATGTGTCAGAGAAAGGAAGAGAAAGGAAAAAAAATTTCAGTTATCTGGAGTGAAAACTGTACTTTTGTTTGTTATTTTAAATTCTTTCGTATTTAAAATAAGCAAAAATGTTTGTCTGTACCTCTGTTATTCTAAATAATTTATTTAAAATAAACAGGAGTTATTGTTTGTGTAGTGGACATGACCTTGTCCACTTTTAAGACACCTGTGTACTTTTGAACTGTCCAGTGATGACCTTTACTGACCTCTCAGTAAAGCAGGACATTTAACACAATTATTCCATTAGTTATAATCTGAGGACATATAGTCACTAAAAGAGACTATTTCTATATCTTGATTTTATTCTAATGTAATCAAGAATAACTTTTCTCATTTTCATGATATGTGCTTTTATGCTGTGTTATTCTGAAATGTGTTAATTACTGTCTTCACTGCTGTGTTTAAAGGTGAAGCCTTCGGGTCACAGAGACCGGACGGTTTTGTTTAGAAACTCAGAGACAGTCTGATGAGCAGGGCTCCAGCGTTATCTGTCTTTTTTCCTAAACATTTCTCTCTGCTGCTGGCTTGTAACCTTGGGTTTGATAAAGCAAGTGAACTCCTCTCTGTGTTCCTGCTTTTAAGTTCTAACTGTGCGGAAACGCTTCAGTCTTTGAATGGACAAAGAGTTTGAATGGACGGAGACCTGAAAGCTCTCTGCCTTGCAGCTGGTCAAGCTTGGTCAAGAGCCAAAGACTAACTTGTCAGCTAGAACTGATGGACGTCTCCATCCAGTTCCCCGAGCAAAAGCTCCAAAGTTCTTAATGAACTTTCTTTGAGAAACATCTCGTCTTGAAGTCAGCCAGAAGCTGCCACATGTTTCTGACGGCTGACGCGGATCCGAGGAGACGTTGGAAGTAAACGACCAGTTCAGACGTACGAGGGCCGGAAGGACTCTGTGCACCTGGGAGGCTGGCAATATCTTTATCAGACGCATCGTCAAAAGGTAAAGAGCGGTTTACAAACGTACCTGGGATTTAGCCGAAGTCGGATGGAATGTGTCATCTCTGGTTACACTCGAGATAAATAACTTAATCTCTCCAACCTCTTATTCCTCCTACTCTTTCCCCTCTCTATCTAAGCTGGAAACTATATTTTTAAGCTAAAAGAGCCCACAGACTAAATATGTTAACATCCAATATTTATGTCTGTTGTGTTGAATTTAAGTGTGCTGACGTATTTGAATTGAAAGAAAGTGAAATCATGTCAATCAAGTGTAATGGTGTTAATTTAGTTGATTTATTTTAAATAAATGATAGTGTCTCTTTGACATATCAAACTAAGTTAACGTGTCCATTGTCACTTAATGGCTCTGTTTATTTATCCATCATAAAGATCACAGAAATATTGGGTAAACTGAAAAAGAAGAGAATCCGTGAATTTACTATTCAATCTGAATAAGTAAATTAAGGTAAAAAGGAGGTCAGTATTAAACTGACCCCCCCTTTAACCCCTTTACATTTGTGTACAGAACAAATTTAAAAGCTGGTAACTCACCATAAAAATGCTGACTTTTTATGATGTTTTTTGTGAACGTGACTGTTCGTCACTCAAAGTGCACCAGGAAATGACGACACAAATAGGCGGGTCGACGCAGCGCGTCACCAGCTCTGCTGTGCTGAGCGAGGCGGAGCTCGCTACACAGATACGTGACGTCAACCAATCAATCACAGTGCTTGTAGTCCTTTTCCCAAGCAACCATGGTAAATGTAGTTTTCTAACCTTCGACCAATGTAGCGCCGGAAATGACGACAAAGTGGGCTGGTCGCAACGGCGTGCGACGTGATTGACAGCTCACAACAGCGAATCAGCGTTCGCCACAAGAGTGATTGACAGCACACAACAGCGAATCAGCGTTCGCCACAAGAGTGATTGACAGCTCACAGCTCTCGTTCATCCAATCACAGCTCATAAACAACGTGTAGGACACGTCCATGTAACGTTAGCCTAGCACGCAACTCCAGACTCTTAAACAACTCAAACGCTATAAGTTAACTTCCCAAAATTCTGAAACGTGGCAATCACAATTAAAACAGGCACGACTTAGCTACATTCAGTAACCCAGCACTTCAGCTGCAGAACAAACACGGACTCGCTCGGAGCCACTTCAAGGTCGGTTCCGGTCCACTTTTCAATGGAGCAGGAAACGGGTCTGACAGAACCCAGCCGACACGTTCTACAGTAATATGCTTTTTCGACCTGCTCTAAAATGTAAAATACCACAACAGCAATCTTGTAGATGTTAAATTAGCTTTCAGGCTTCTGACTCGGCGGTCAAACAAAGCTTTGTACAGGAGTCTGCGTGAACTGGACCGAACCAGAACCACCACAGACCACGGCTGACAAAACTTCACCTGAATGCTTCCAACAGCGTCTAACAGAGTTGAAACAATAATAATCTCACAGCTTCAAATGATAAAAACATGCAGAATCTGCCTGCTTTGAACACTTCCAGCCAAAAGTATTATCCTCAGAGTTTAAAACTTGGATCCGTTTATGCAAACATGACGTTACAGTTCATGAGAAACCACAGAAATCAATAAACTTTCAGAACCGGTACGAGCCACCAGATGTAAGAATTATGAGGAGGTCAATATTAATACTGACCTCTTTATCCTTAATTAATCTACTTATTCAGATTGAATAGTAAATTCACGGATTCTGTTCTTTTTCAGTTTACCCAATATTTCTGTGATCTTTATGATGGATAAATACACAAAGCCATTAAGTGACAAAGACGTTAACTTAGTTTGATATGTCAAAGAGACACTATCATTTATTTAAAATAAATCAACTAAATTAACACCATTACACTTGATTGACATGATTTCACTTTCTTTCAATTCAAATACGTCAGCACACTTAAATTTAACACAACAGACATAAATATTAGATGTTAAGCATATTTAGCCTGTGGGCTCTTTAACTTAAAAAATATAGTTTCCAGCTTAGATAGAGAGGGAAAGATTTAGGAGGAGAAATGGAGGAAGAAAAGTTAAGAGTCAGGGAGTTATCTTGATGTGTTTAACCAGAAACATGGCAGTTCTCCGGCCGATTAAAGCTACACGTTGGTACCCTTGGCAAAGCATTTGACGACTTGTTACCTCGTGAAGATGGTCAGTCTCCCTCGGTCCAGTTTGGTCAGTTCGTTTACCATTCTCAGCGTCTCCAGACGTGCGCCTTGACTCGAACCGAAGTAACGGCAGCTCCTGGTGCTGTTGTTCAAGATAAGACGTTCCTTAAAGGAATGTCAATAAAAGAGAGCTTTTCAGCTGTTGAAGATGGCTTATAACTTGGCATGTTATAAGTCTTTAACTGAATGACATGGTCATTAGCGTGTTGACCAGACGATCATCAGTTCTTTGGAGAAGACCATAGTTTGAGGCTTACTCCAGCAGACTTCCAGAGAAAGTAAGATGTGAAGGTTTTAACTGAGACGTGACCCAGAAAATGTGTTCTTTCTGATTGGCCGAATGGCATCATAAGTTGATGTGAGGATGACATCAACATGTTGAAAGGGGGTCAAAAGATTAGTTTGTCAGAAAGATAAAGTGTTAGTTTCAGATGTCAGCATTTTATCATAAAACTGATTCCTTTGCTTTAACACTTTAACAAAATACTGTTGGTTTGATTAAAACAACGTCATTAAGCATCACATATGGGACCTATTAATGATAATAGCTTGATTATTAAATAGGACAAAAACAAAAGTCTTTGGGTGTCTAGATTGTCCTGAGCTCAAGCTAAAATGAATGAGATAAAGTGTTCCTTTTATCTTCACATGCAAGTTCGAGAGGAGAGGAGAAATCCTCCATGTACAACATTTTGAATTAAGCAGAGTATTTGATTTATCTGACATTAAAATGTACTGATGCTCTTACAAATAAAATTATTCATTTGATAACATTTGAATTAACAAAATTAAAAGAAGTCTCTGTGACCCGAGATTGCACCTTTGACACAGCAGTGAAACACAGTTTAACTCTCACAGAATAACACAGCTTAAAAGCACACATCATGAAAATGACAAAAGTTATTCTTTTGATCACATCAGCCTAAAATCAAAGATAGAAATAGTCTCTTATTGGTGACTATGTTATCAGATTATAGCTAAATGAATAATTTTGTAGTAAATGTCTTGCTTTACTGAGAGGTCAGTAAAGGTCATCACTGGACAGTTCAAAAACCTTAATTTGATCCTGGGTAGGTCCACTACAAACCGGTGGCGGCAGACTACCATGCAAGGTGCTTTCCAGTCCTACCGGGAGCAACTCAGGGTTAAGTGTCTTGCCCAAGGACACAACGACACATGGTGCGGGTCCCGGGAGTCGAACCGCCAACTTTCCGATCGGGAGACGACTGCCATTACCACTACACCACGGCCGCCCATACAATGCAAAACACATAGCACACCAGACACTCAAGTTGGGTCAACATGCCCCCTCCCATAGGCCACCGGTCACGTCCCCAGACACCCAACCCCACAGCCCATGAACCCCCAACCCACCAACGAGCCGAGGGCACCCCGCCCAGAGCAGGGCACCAGAACGCAAGCCAGCCAAAGGCCCGGCAACCCGCCCGCCAGAGCCCAAGATCCCCGACCCCCACCAGGCCCAAGCCCAGGGACGACACGCCCCCAGAACCCCAAGCCCCCGGCGCCCACCCCAAAACCACCCCAGCACAGCCGGGCGACCGATCGGTGACCCATGACCACCGCCACAGACCACCTGAGGGCTCGCATGCAACCCCCAGCAGACATCCACCAGAACCCCCCAGGTCTTCCCCAGGGTGAAGGCAGGGCCCCCCTGCCCAGACAGCCCCAACAGCCCATCCCCCGACAACCCCCCGGCGACCCAGACCCGACACCCCCCCACACCAGCCCCAATACCCCGCAAGGCCAGATCCCAGACCACCCACCCTCACTACGTTACGGAGCCGATCAAAGAATGCCAAATAGATTGATCCGATGTGTCGGCAGATGCTATTTCAAGACTAATATGATGTAACAGAAGATTTTTATACTGATTAATGCTAATATTATTTTTATTTTTCCAATTCAGGAGTATGGTTTTCTTTGCGATGCATAAGGCAGTGAAAATCATGCAGGATGTGTTTTTTTCTAGTATAACATCTTCAAAGATACCCAATAAGCAAACAGATGGAGAGAGTGGGATATTACATTTCAGACTTTTAGACAAGTCTTCACAAAGTCTTCAGAACCTCTGAACGGGTGGACAGAACCAGAGTGTGTGAATATAATCATCAGGTATATTGTCTGTGCAATGTAAACAGTTGTTAGATGATGTAAATCCCATCTTAAACATTCACTGACCTGTATAATGTACTAATAATAATTAATCTACACCTGAATGAAGCTGCATCTGTGTTGGAAGAGACAGTCTGATCCAGTTCTATATCACTGTTTATTGAACGAGGCAGGCGGATATTTCACACGTCACGCTGCACTAAATGTGCTAAATAATAACAGTTTAACAATAATAAACAGTATTAATGTTACGACACATAGCACACTAGATTTTTAATCATTTTAATCATTTTTATTACCTGACTGTATGATTGTTTTGTTGTGTGTACAGCACTTTGGTCCTGTGGGTGTTTAAAGTGCTCTAAAAATAAAGCTGGTATGGTATGGTATATTATTTTGTTGAAAAGCATAACCTTTAACAGCATCCTAGAAACAATACAAACTTGTTTTAGCTGGCCATGACATAGTGCTCTGATGTACAGTATAAATGAAGTTCAGATAATGGTTGTTAAAACAAAAAAAAATCTGTGAAATGTTTTTTTTATGCAAGTGCACCAATACAAATAACATGGTGATATTAGTCATCACTGTTGTGCATGTTGTTTCTTCTGATAGTTTGATCATGGTTTAGATTATATTGGTCAAATAAGTATTTTTCTGTGTCCATGAGGGAATAATCCTTTTCCTCTGCACCTATTTTCTGTTGTGTACCTTAAGGGTAAATTGTGGGTCTTAATCTGTTTTCTTTATTCATGCTGCCTTGGGTTCAATATTCAGAAAGAACATTTCCTTTCATTGAAATGCTGATGACACCAAATTATATTTTCCTTTTAAGTTGGCTTTCTACATCACTTCAGCCATCACTAATACTTGCCAACCATCCTGATTTATGTGCAACCGTTCTGAATTTTGCCCTGCTTGTCCCATGTCCAGCAAACCATGTGTGTGTGGTGGGACAGATACAGAGGGGGTGCTTGTCAACTTCGTACAACGGGGGAGTGCTGGTGGTGTTGCCATAACAAACCTATACTGCCTGGAAAGTGCAACTTCTCAGCTTTCAGAAACCCCTGGAATTTTTGCATAGCACACACTATCGCAACATTGCGGTAATGTGTACACAGAACTTCACCTGACTATCTAAAGGACATTCTTGCACCATACTCATCCACCTGGTCTCTACGATCACAGAACAGTAATCTTCACATTCCACGAACAAATTTAAGGACCACGGGAGACCGGGCTTCCTGTGTGGCTGCCCCCCGCCTATGGAACTCCCTCCCTGACTACATGAGAGCTCCACAGTCACTGGTTGACTTTAAACAAGGCTTGAAGACCTTTCTTTTTAAGTGAGCCTACTCTGCCTGCACATGATTTTATCTTTAATCTTAGTTGATATCATTATTTTTAATTGATTTTATTATTGATTTTACTTGTTATATCACTTGTTTTTATTTGATCTTTGATTTTAGTTGCACTTTGTAGGACTTTGAGATTTTTGTTAATGAAAAGTGCATTATAAATTAAATTCATTATTATTATTATTATTATTATTATTATTATTATAATGATGTACAGAGATGTACAGAGAGGAGCGTTGAAAAAGCTGCGGAAATTGGACTGGAACTTACGATCCAGAATTATGAATCTACAAGCCAACGTGTCCGTGAGTTTTTTTGCCGAGAGTTAGCCTAGCGTAGCTACAAACCGGGCTAATCAAAGCTAACCGAGCTAGGTCACCGTAACAGGGTGCTGTAGTTGCAGGCTTCGTGAGCAAATAAACCGGAGAATACGCTGGTTGTTACGAAAAAAAGCGAGCCGGCACGCTTGAGGTGCTTTGTTGCAGTGAAAGAACACAACAAAGCACGCTACAGTGGAAGCGCGGTGGTGGGCCAAGCGTCGTGTACGCCGCCTGGAGCGCCGTAGGAGAGCCGGAGGACCGCGGCCTGGAGTTCGAGCTGGGCTGGGAGCCGTGAGAGAGCCGGGGCCAGGCGCCGTGAGTGGGCCGAGCGTGAACGCCGCCTGGAGAGTCGTGGGAGAACCGGAGAACCGCGGCCTGGAGTTTCGAGCTGGACGGATCGCCGTGGGAGAGCCGGGTGACCGCCGCCTGGGGCTGGGCGGGCGTCGGAGCTGGACCTGGAGCTGCGTGCTGTGCTAACTGGGCTGCATCGGTTCTGGTGGGGATCGGAGCTGGGCCTGGAACTACGTGCTGTGCTAACTGGGCTGCATCGGTTCTGGTGGGGGTCGGAGCTGGGCCTGGAACGTACTGTGCTAACTGGGCTGCATCGGTTCTGGTGGGGGTCTGAACTGGGCCTTGAGCCACCGGAGCTGAGTGCGGTGCTGGCTGGACTGCGTCTGATCTAGTGAGCGGACCTCTTCGGATGGTGGATCTGATTGCTGCAGGCTGCTGAAACCGTGAGTTCTGATCTAATAACTGCTGATCTGGGTGCTGCACTGCTGGGCCACACCAATCATCTTTAGGCCTGTGAGCCTCGTGGAATGGCCACGTGGTTCAGTGAATAAACCAAAGACCTGCTACCACTAGATCACAAACTCTGTAAGTATGACGAGAGGTAAAGGACCAAAGTCACCAGTCTCTGTAAATATGAAAAATAGAGGACAAAAGTCACCAGACTCGGAGGGAAACAACTCAGATATGCAAGACTTTAGAGAATCCCTCAACTTTATGGGTAGACAAATAGAAAGTTTAACAGCAAAGATGGAGTCCCAGGCCGGTCTGGTTGGAGAAATAAGAGAACTGAAAGAACTGGTAACTAACAAAGACAAGAGAATTGCAGAATTAGAACAAAAAATAGAGGTTTTAGAACAATTCACAAAGCAGGAAAACGTGGTGATCTCAGGACTTGATGTTAGTAAGTGTCGGACACATCAAAGAGCTCCTAATAACAATGATCCAAGTGAGTATGAATCTCAGGAAGAACAGGAGAGTCTGGAGAAACTTGTAGTTACTTTCTTACAGGACATGAACATGGACATAAAATATGGGGACATTTCGTTCTGTCACACCCTGCCCAGTAATTCACCAAGATTCAAACCGTCAGTGGTCGTTAAGTTCATTGGCAGGAATACAAAAAACTATGTCATGCAAAATAGAAGAAATCTGCAGGGAACAAACGTTTACATAAATGAACATCTTACCAAGAAAAATGGAAAAATTGCAAAAGAAGCAAGGTGGTTAAAAAACAAAGAAAAAAAATAGCATCAACATGGACTAGAAATGGATACGTCTTTATCAAAGCAAAGGAAGGGTCTCAGCCTAAAATGATAAAAGAACTGACGGATCTGGATGAATTCAAGAGATGAAAATTACAAATCAATGAAACAACTCACAATGGATAAAATATACAGTGAAATGAACAAATACATTAGAACATGACAACATACGAAGACTCAGAAGCTAAAATATATAATGTTGAAAATGTGATTGATGCAAATTTTTTTCCTGTAATAAAAGATAGCGAATATTATAATGAAGAGCAGTTTAATGACATCAATATATCAAATGGAGTTCTCTCCATTATTCACTTTAATAGCAGAAGTATAAATGCAAACATATCCAAAATAACAGATTACTTAAAACAATTAAATAGAACTTTTACGATAATAGCGCTGTCAGAGACATGGCTTAATGATGATAACACAAGTAATATTCACATCGAGGGGTATGAATTATATCATATGAACAGAAATAATAAAAGAGGTGGTGGTGTCGCACTATTTGTCAATAATGAAATAAAATGTAAATTAAATAATGAAATGTCAATAATAGTTGATAATATTATGGAAATGATAACAATAGAAATTATAAACAAAAACGATAAAAACATAATAATAAGTTGTGTATATAGATCACCAGGAGCAAATATAGAAATATTCACTGATAAAATCTTGGAACTAATGGAGAAGAGTTTTAATAAAAATATTTTTTTGTGTGGAGACTTTAACATTGATATGGGAAATAAAACAGATTCAAATAACATAAGCACATTTATAAACTCAATGTACAGTTTAAATATGTATCCATTGATATCAAAGCCAACAAGAATTACAACTCATAGTGCCACAATAATTGATAATATTTTCACAAATATAACAAATGGGGATGTGATAGGTGGTATCTTAACGACCGACTTAAGTGATCATTTACCAGTTTTCACAATCTTTAAAAATGATCAAAATATCACAAAAGCAGTCACAACGAAGAAAAAGATCATAAACACATCAAAAAAAGTTTTGGAAAAATTGAAAGAGGATCTGGATAAACAAGACTGGAATGATGTGTATGTTGATGATGCGAACAGAGCATATGATGAGTTTATGAATATCTTGGAAACCCTGTATGTAAAGAATTGTGTGCAAACAAATTACACAAAGAGAAATACGAATGATCAACCATGGATGACAAAAGGGTTAAGAAATGCATGTAAAAAAAAGAATTATTTGTATTCATGTTTCTTGAAATTACGAAGTCAGAGCGCAGAAGAAAAATATAAAAAGTATAAAAATAAATTAGTAGGGATTATAAGGAAACATAAGAAAGAATATTATAGTAAATTATTAGATAAAACTAATGGTGATATGAAAGCAACATGGCGAGTAATGAATGGTGTACTGAAGAATCATAAAGCAAAAACTGGTATTTCAAAATATTTTGTAAAAGACAACGATGAAGTTCATGATGAAAATGAAATTGTTAATGGATTTAATCAATATTTTGTAAATGTTGGATCAAGCCTTGCAGCTAAGATACCAAAAGTAGATAAAAATATGATCCACTCAATTACAGGTTGTGCAAATAGTATTTTCCTAAATGGAACTAACAAAGAGGAAATAATGAATGTAGTAAAACATCTTACAGACAAGAGATCGAAAGACTGGGTGGACATGGATATGATGTTTGTAAAGGACATAATGAGCCATGTTATTGAGCCGTTCACATACATATGTAACTTATCATTTTCAACAGGAATTTTTCCAGATAATATGAAAGTAGCTAAGGTCGTTCCTCTTTTTAAAAATGGTGATAAATGTGTATTCAACAATTATAGACCTATATCCTTGTTACCACAGTTTTCAAAAATTCTTGAAAAACTATTTGTGAACAGACTAGACCAATTTATAGATAAACAAAATATTCTAAGCAACAGTCAGTATGGGTTTAGATCAAAAAACTCTACATCAATGGCTCTCATGGAATTAATGGAACAAATAACTACTGCTGTCGATCAAAAACAACATTGTATCAGTATCTTTGTTGATTTAAAAAAAGCATTCGATACTATTGATCACACCATTCTCCTTGAAAAGGAGAATCCTTGGGCGGCCGTGGTGTAGTGGTAATGGCAGTCGTCTCCCGATCGGAAAGTTGGCGGTTCGACTCCCGGGACCCGCACCATGTGTCGTTGTGTCCTTGGGCAAGACACTTAACCCTGAGTTGCTCCCGGTAGGACTGGAAAGCACCTTGCATGGTAGTCTGCCGCCACCGGTTTATGAATGTGTGTAGCATTCAATATATGTGTAGCACTTTGAGATTTTCAGTAATGAAAAGTGCGTTATAAATTGAATTAATTATTATTATTATTATTATTGAAAAACTGAACAAATATGGTATTAGAGGACCAGCATTACAGTGGGTATCTAGCTACTTAAAAGATAGGAAACAATTTGTACAAATAAATGATGTAAGATCTGACCTCTGTAATATCACATGTGGAGTTCCCCAAGGCTCTGTACTTGGACCAAAGCTTTTTATTTTATATGTGAATGACTTGGTAAATGTGTCAGGACTCCTTAAATGTGTACTTTTCGCTGATGATACCACTTTTTTCTGTTCAGGTGAAGATATAGAACAAATGTTAGAATTGATAAAGACAGAATTTGTCAAGATACAAACTTGGTTTAAAATAAATAAATTATCATTAAATCTAGAGAAAACTAATTACATGATATTCGGTAATAAAAAGAAAACTGTTGATGTTCCACTCAAAATTGAGGATGTTGAGATTTGTAGAGTGAATGAGGTGAAGTTTTTGGGTGTTATCATTGATGACAAACTGACATGGAAACAACACATAAATTCTGTAAGAATAAAAATAGCTAAATCGATAGCAGTACTGTACAAAGTCAGAGACCTATTGAATGATAAAGCTCTGTATTTGTTGTATAACACAATCATTGTTCCACACTTAATCTATTGTATTGATGTTTGGGGGAAAGCGTGTAAAACAATCACAAAGCCTATTTTTGTATTACAGAAAAGAGCTGTAAGAATTATCACTAGAAAGCATTACCGTCATCCATCAAGTACATTATTTTATCAACTAAAATTATTGAAGTTCCATGATTTGGTAGACTATAATATTTTATCAGTTATGTATAGAGCTCAAAATAATGCATTACCTTTAAATATCCAAATGCACTTTGTTAAAAGACAAAGTTGTTATAATCTTAAGGGAACAGAGTTGTTTGTAAAACCACAATTCAGAACCAGTTTGAAGGGACGTTCTACCTCAATCCAGGGAATTAGATTATGGAATGGCTTGGAGAATGTAGTTAAAAATGCCAAGTCAATGTTTACATTTAAAAAAATGATCAAAACAAATGTGTTAAAAAAATATATGTGAAATAACGTAATGTGTATTGTATTAGTTAGAAAATTAGAAAGAGTTAGTCATTTTGTACTGTTAGTTAGAAAATTAAAAAGAGTTAGTAATTTTGTACTGTTGGTTGAAGAATATTATTGTTTAACCTGACTGTTGGAAAAAGTTGGTTGAAGATTATTATTGTTTACATGGTTTGACTACTGTTGTTTAATCTGATTGTTGGAGATAAGGGGCAGATATAATAAGATTTATTCTTCTTTCTGCCACCTTTCATTTTTTTACATTTTGTACACTATCATTATGAGATTGCCTTGTATTGTTTCTTTTGTAAAAAAATGAACAAATTTAATAAACATAAACATAAACATTATTATTATTATTATTATAATGCAAAGTGAGATTTGAAAATAAATAAATAAAATAAAATAAAACAAGTATCCTCACTGCTCCCAGTTCCTGTCTGGTGACACTCACTGACCTGCAGTCCTACATTAGACCACTTTATTATTTTGAATCTGAGGATGTACAGTATGCTGTGTCTTTTCTTGTTTTTCAGTAGAACTTGGCTCATTTTGTAGTAAGAGCTCAGTTTTCAAGTCTGTTGCTCTGTAGTGCTAAAAGTAAGTGAGGAACATTAACGCTGTGAACATTTTGTAGTATTGTGAGTTATGTTAATTTAGAAGTACAGTAGTCTGTAAATCTTTCCATATTTCCTGCTTGTTCTCCGGCTGACCTCTGACCTCTGTACCACTTTGTGTGCCTACATGTTACCACTCAGTTATGAGCAGCGAGGCTGTGAGAACTGACTCGCTGTCCTTTCCCTCCTCTCCACCTCTTGGTTCACTGCAGGGACAGGAAATGATTCTGAGTGGAACTCTGATCACCATTTTTGGACTGGAAGGAAATGGGTGCAACAGAACACTCAGAAACAACAAACTACAGCATCCAGTTCTTTACCTGCTGTGGATTATACAACTGTGTGAATGCTGAGTCAGCATTCTCCTCACTATGCTATTTAGCATTCTCATTGTACTGTACATTCTCATTGAAATACTGTATACATATACATATATATATATAAATATGTATACATATATACATATATACAGGTATATATATATAGTATATATATATATAGTATATATATATATATATATATATATATATATATATATATATATAT